>JAZHFQ010000042.1:0-222227 GCA_038387885.1 Spodoptera picta | reverse complement strand
TAAATTATATAAAGGTTGCATTTCATCAAAGCACCATGTGATCTGATTAAAATCACAATTACATATTTCTTTAACTGATTTTATGAAATTTGTTACAAAATTTGACTTCCCACATCCACTTGGTCCTGCCACAATAGCAGTAAACGGATGGATAAAGTGATACATTTCACACGTCTAGAGTTTTAAAGGGATGAAATAAAAATGAAAATGTCGGTGTAAAATTACTATATATTGACAAAATTATATAAAACATATTATTTGCGAAAAACAGAATGTTTTGTATACTATTTGTAATACATTTAGTACTTATCAGAAATAAAAACTACAATTATTTTTTGCTACTATTTACAATCAAACAATAAATTTTAAATATGTAATAAACTATTATATAATATTATAGTAATATCATAATTTTGCAATCAAAACAAATTTTGTATATACACACAGAAATAAAAGTAAAAAGTATTACACTTAACGTAATTTATAATGTCCCCAAGCCAATGTATCAATGTTGTTGTCCATAATACATCGTTTGGTATCATTATATGACAAAGATGTTTTATTTATTTTTTGTGTAAAAATAGTGTGTTTGATTGACTTAAATCGAAGCATACTACAATATAATACATTTTTATTAAACAAACACGATTTGTAATTTTCCATATTCATTTTTTTGGTAACACTTTTGTTAACTCCTTTTGCTTTTGCTATAAATTTATCTTCTATTTCTAAGGCATACATTTTTGATCGCAACCCTACAAATTCCTTCAATACTTTACCATTATTCTCATCTTTAAAAAAACCTAACTTTTTTTTATTTATTTTTGGATATCCGTAAATATTATTTTCCGGGTAATCTGATGTATCGAAATAGTGAAGTAGATCTGGTTTTATATCCTCATAAAAATTATCTGTAAAAATTTGATATATCAAACTATCGGTATCGGTGTACAATAACTTAATTTTATTATGAAACTTTTTAATCATGTAGTTATAATGAAATTCATACATAAGGGTCTTAGATATATCTAAAATACAAAATCCTAAATAAATCGGTTTATCATAAATTAACTTTGTTTTCCGTAATTGTATTGCGACTAAATGTTCTGAAAATATTGATAAACTATGGAATTCTGGTTTTGCAATCCAATCCTGAGCACCTAAAACTTTACCACGATTATCCCAGTGAGTTAGTAGTTTAACGTTTACTCTTTTTTCAATATTTTCCATAGTCTTACCGAAGACAGAATTATTCATTAATTTAAAAAAGTCTTTTTCAAAGTTTGATGTAGCTAACGTTCTCAAACTAGTATTTAAGTCTATGTATTTCTTTAACCAAGAACTCTGTTTAAATTTTAAAATTCTATGTACTTTCATTAATTTAATCCCCATTTCAACGCATTGTTTTAAATTCCTGTAATGAATGATGTATTTATTTTTATTATTTAAATTAGGAACTAATTTAGATTCTTTAGTATTACCCACACATATGTTTTCAGGACATAACGGAAAGTCAGAATGCAAATCATGAAGTTCATCAGGATATTCCAAATCAACTTCTAAAACATAACCGAAATCAGAGTTATCCGAAACATTATAATCTGTATTAGAATCTACCCATTCAAAACCACCAACAGGAAGAGATTGAGACATTGCCCAACCATATAAATTATTCGCATCAAAATATGTGAGATATGAATTAGGTTTTTCGCTATCATAATCTTCCATGAATTTATTATTTGCTCTAGCAAAACGATTGCTACACTGAGATATACCCCTCTAATACCAGCTTTAAAAAAAGCAACTTTGTCATAGTCTGTTAATAATTCTAATTCTATTTTTGTAAATTTTAACATTGCATCCCAACTTAAACCTGGGGCAGTATAGTAATGAGCAGGATCTAGTCCATAAGTTTTTATACAAAGCTTTCTAAAGTTTTCGAATACATCAGTCAAAAGTAAAACATCAGTTTTTAAATATAAATTGGAATAATCAGACATACTACTACACTTAAAATGTTGCCAAATATCTTTTGCGTGATTATAATCATCATTTGAAATATTTGAATCTGTGAGTGAACTATAAAATTGGTGTTGATCAGGAAGTGATGGATGTTTCAAGCAATCACTATTACACATAAATTCATAAGGATAAATACCTTTCCGTCTTAAACGTGAAAAATCTTCATTATTAGGATAGTTCCTTTTTAATTCTGTAAACTGATCATCATTAAGATTTTTAGCTAGTTGATCTAAACTACACGATAAAAATTTCAGTGAATCTACGAATCTTAAACTTACTGGTTGATTATTTATTGTTAACAGTTTTGAAAATGATATGTATCGTTCTTTGTTTTGTGGAATAACTTCAACTTTGTTATCATCGAGGTTTAATGCATGGACAATGAAATGAGCATCGTAGTGACTGAGGTTATGTAAAAATATTGGGATATGACGAGGGGTTCTGTACTTAGAACTACACACTTGATGTGCAACACCCCTAAAACTACCAGTGTGCCAATCAAAATCGTAAAAAAGATCTTCATTTAACTCAGTTTCACAAATATGACATATGTTTGAATTTGAAATTTTAATTTTCTCTTCATCTGATAATGGAACGGGACATTTTTGGAAACTATTTTTTTTAACTATTGCTTTCACATCTTCACAAAGGCGATTCATAAACACTTGTGCACAGTTTGACCCACTATATGTCTCATATTTTGATAATCTGTTATCATATGAACATTTAATGTAATATCCAAAACTATACACTTCATGTTTTTGAATATTAATTGTACTAGGCTTGGATGGATCGTTACTACATGATTCTATCGGATTCAAAAATGCCTCAAAGTCTGCATAAATCACAAACGGCATTTCCAACTTTTTCGCGAATTTATCAAATTTTAATTTATTATTTGAGGTTGCTTTACCAAACCAATCCTTTTTGGAATCCACACCGTTTGGTAATTCTGTACAAATGTGCGCGCAATCATATTGTTGATGGTTATTAAGTCTTTCCTTTGATGGGAAATGAAGTAAACATGAATCACATATACAAACTGCATGATGTTGTCTTGATATTTGTGAACTTACTAATCGCGATAAGTTTTTAATATAACAGTAATGATTGTTAGTACCATTCGATATATATAGTAGGTTAATATGATTAGGTGTACGACATTTTGATAAATATAAAGGACCTACAACAGAATTACACTTTTTTTCTTTATTATACTCTAAACCAAAAACATTAATACTAATATTGTTTAATTTCTCTACTTTTGATATATCTGCAATTTTAACCGGAAAAGAAATACCAGTAAATTTTAATTTATTTCCATGAATTGCGTAAGATGCTACCCGATCTACATTTTTACATACAGGATATAAACCGGAGAGTAATGCCCATTTGAAACACATATTATCATTATTTTTAACATTGATTACAGCTTTTTTTGATTTAATATCTTGAGGAAGGTTGATGTATGAACTACCACGTAGGGGGTTGAATTTGTTAACATTCATATCTATGTATTTAATTTGATTAAGACTCCAACCACTATCTTTTTTTTCAAATTGACAAATTTTACCGACTACTGTGTCTATTAATGATGAATAAAAAATATTTAAGTCATCTCCTTGACATATTATGTAATTAAACGTTTGAAAATCAAACGTATTTTTAATATCTTTAGTTTGTTGTATGAAATCAGCATGCAATATGAAGTTTATTTTACAAATTGTGTGTTGTTGAATACATTCATTTATCAAAAATAAGATATCGATTTTTAATGAATTTAAAAACGATTCCGGCGTTTCAAAATATTGCCCTGATTGATGTGTTTTACTATTAATTCTATATGTTAAAATTCGATTGCCAAAAGCGGTTTCAACAACTGTAACATTCGTTAATGAATTATGTGATTTTAAAAGATTATTTTTATGTGTATTGCTTTTTAAATGGTTGTTTAAATACCTTTTATTAATATAAACATGACATTTATCACATTCCACCTTATTGTTGTCAACGTCATTGGTTTCAATTGATGATGTAGAAGCTCCTTCGTCAAATTTTGCTTTCTTGGTAACCTTATTTTCATCGGCAGTGATACCTTGTTTGATACCTCTTCCAACTTGTTGTTGGCTGTAACAAAAAAGAAAATTGTTAGACAAATCTTAAAATAAAACATTAATACAATAATATTTCTTATTGAGTTTGTACTTCTAATACTTACATCAACGTTGTTTCAACCATCAAACATTGATTATACAACTCATCATCATACGATGAATTGAACAGTTCACGCTTCTCCATTTCATCACAAACTTTAGACAGCTCCTGATTGAATTCACTGTTGGATTGTTCTATATTCTCCTCAATGGGTGCGGAAAAGAAAGAACTGATGCATATTTCACTGAAGTTTTCCATTTTTATAATAAAGAAAAAAGTATGTAGCACAGTAAGTAACAGTTAAGTGTTTTGCTAGGAAAGTCATCTAAAAATCTAATGAGTACACAGAAGTACTTTAAGTAAACAGAATCACATTCACTAATCCACTAATGAGTGTCATTGTTAAAAAAGTATTTTTTAACTTTTTCACTTTCTGCTATTGTCTTTGTAATATTGTATACGAGACCGTTTGTGTTGTCGTAGATGCTATCCTTATTATTCTTTACGTAATATTTAATCCTCGTGGTAGCGTGCTTCCAGTGATCACTAATTGGAATCTTGGATAGTTTCTTCATATCATACATTTCAATTTTTATGAGATGCGTCGCTTGGTCTCCGTCGTCAGAATTTGTAGAGATGTATGATACGCCATCTCTAGCAGCTCGTGCCACAGTCGACGATAGCAGCTTCTTCCTTTTTATTTTTGGTGTCACTTCAAAAAATTGATCAATCGGTTGCGATTTCCTTTTTCCTCCATCGTCTGTGTTAATAACGACGATGTCATCACTCTCTTCTTCGTGTTGGGGAGAGAGTGGCGAGTAGTAATACTGTTTATAGGTATTTTCATTATCGTCTGCGAAGTTGAATGATCTCTGCAACAACAGAGTTATCACGTTAATATCAATTTGTTTACACTTAATCTGACACACACACGTTAGGAAACAACAACAGAAATACAAGTAAGTTTGTCAATAGAATAAACACTTACCTCCATGACCATTGATGCGTTGAAGTAAGTAACACAAACGTAGTAGTATTGGTAGACGTACACAATCCACTGTGGTCAAACGACCATAGACTGACTGCATGACTGCAACTGTTCGATCTTATATAGCACCATTCTTATCTGAACTCTATGAGTCAACAAATTTATCGCACATCGCAACAGGCATGAACTTGTTTTGTGATTCCCAAAAGAATGCGATATTTAATATTTACAAATCACTATAATTGAACATTCGTATGACAACCATTGAATAGATTAGTACTGTAATAATTTGTTAATAACAGTAATATCATGGACACACTAGAATTACAAAAGCATATGAAAAAGATTCATGTCAGTCTAGAAAATAATGTTTATGCTGCTAATAGACTACCTATGTATACACATGTACCAACGTATATAATATGCAATTTGGATGCGGATGATAAACCAGGGTCACACTGGATAGCTGTACATATCGATGCGAATGGCATCGGTCAATATTTTGATTCATATGGACGAACACCTGAGCGATATCATCTTCAGTTTTTGAAAAGGAATTGTAAGAGATGGGACTGGAATGTTGATAGGATTCAGAATGATTGGACTTCAGTTTGTGGTGAATATTGCTTAATGTATTTGCTATTTAAGTTTCAGGGATGTTCAATGCATAGTTTTACGAACATATTTACAGGGAACACACTGTACAATGATATTTTTGTGGATGAGATGTTCCACTCATATTTTGTAGAAAAAAGTAATAAATTAATTAGAAAATTAAAATGAATGATTGTGTTTTATTGATGACATAGGAAATGAAAGATAATGAGGGTTACCAGTGAGTAATAGATAAGAACGCCAAAAGGGTGTTCGAAGTATAGATAATAACAATGGAGCGTTGATGAGGGTCAGGAGCACCGGAAATGAATGAGATAACAATAAATGGATTTGCAATTGATTTGCATAACTCCAGAACCACGCATCCTACGCAAAAAAGGACTGCAGAAACGTGATCAGAGCATGCCAAAACTTTTTTTTTTTTTTTTTTTTTTTTTTTTTTTTTTTTTTAGGTTTGGTGCGACTGATTCTCCCGGATTTGACCTGTCAAACGCGTGAGCCAGAACCGGTGAATCATCACTACTGTCGTCGTCGTCGCTATAGCCCGCGTCGGGCACCGCAGGGGGCGGAGTCATATACGGAGGGGTGAAGCCCCTCCACAGTCGGGGGAACAGGGCGCCAATCACCTCCTCTAAGACCTCTGGCCGGAGACTCTGGGTGAGCGGGGGAGCCCAAGCGCGGAGTTTGTCGCGTACCATCCGGTACGGGCGTCCCCACGGATCTCTGTCCAGAGTCCCCAGCATCTCTCGGCGGGCCTCCTCCTTGGCCCGCAATATCTCCATCTTGAGGAGGGCCTTGGCCGCCCTGTATCCCTCGTACAACTCCGCCTCTCTCGCCTCCGCATTCGGAGGACGGATACGGCGCCTGCGGTGCCTAGTGTACTGGCGTCGCGCCGCAGTGCACGCCTTGCGTAGAGCTGCTAGCTCTTGCGACCACCAGTACACCTGGCGCTTTTGTTGACTCGACCGGATCCGGGGCATCGCCACGTCACAGATCCTGGACATGGCGTCCTTGAGCCACTTGGCCTCATCGTCAATGTCGGCAGGCCTGACCGGTGGTATCACCCAGGCCTGCACGATGGCGGCTTCCAGGAGCAGCTCCCGGTCCAGCTGTTTCAGCGCCCAACGCGGGCCACATGGGGCCTGTCTGACCGGCGGGTCTGCGGACTCGGCGGAGACGTCGAACCGGATATACCGGTGGTCGGAATACGTCTCCACCTCCTCCATGACGCGCCAGTCAACAATACGCGGTGACAGAGCAGGGCTGGCGAACGAGATGTCCACCACCGACTCGCCCTGCATCCGCACGCACGTGGGGACAGAACCCCGGTTCAGGACGACTAGGCCTGTCTCAAGAGCCCAGTCTTCCACCATCCTACCCCGGACGTCGGTGAACCGGGAACCCCAAGCCAAGTTTTTGGCATTGAAGTCCCCGAGGACGAGCACGGGGAGGGAACGGAACCCGACGACGACGGTGACCAACTCCCTCAAGGAGTTGTGGAACTCGGCGAGAGTTCGGTTCGGAGAGAAGTACACGCCCACCACAGCGAGCTCTCCGAACCGTGCTGCGACACAACCCCTTATTTTAGGGATACGGGGGGGGGCAAATGAGAAGAGAAGGGAGGTCACGTGGTATAGACCATAGATAGTAAACAGCGTTACCCATGTACACCCGCAACACCAAAGCAGTGCGTTTATTGCACGTGAATTACAAATGCGTCGCAAACGCAATGTGAGCATTTGTGGTATGAGTATCACTCCGAACGAGTCGTTCAACCATACCAAAACTAACTCTCCCATGAAAATTACAGCATTTATTTCGCTTACATATACATTCTTGTGTATGCATATAAATAATAATACAATTTTAGTACCTACATAAACATAAGCTAACAGTGGGAGAGCCATGCTTCGGCACAAATGGGCCGGCTCGACCGGAGTGATACCACGGCCGAGCAGAAACCGACGTGAAGCAACGCTTGCGTTGTGTTTCGTCATGTGAGTGAGGTTACCGGAGGCCCAATTACCCTCCCCTTCCCCAATCTCCCCAATTCATAATTCCCTAACGATCCTCAAACTCATCCCCAAAAAGCTGCTAACGCACTTGTTACGCCTCTGGTGTTCCAGGTGTCCATGGGCGACGACGATTGCTTACCATCAGGTGATCCGTCTACTCGTATACCGGCTTATTGATGTTAGCGCAGCGCCTACTGTATGCCTCGAGCTATTCTTGTTTCTGTGGTAACTTAGTGAAATGAGAATTATTACAGAAACTAAATATTTGATTATAATAATTGCGTTACGTTTTCTTAAATACATTAATTAAATATGTATAGAGGTATATACGTTTTAAAATGTTAATAATTTCCTATTATAATTTATGCTCGCGTTTAAGAAAAAAAAGCAATTTCAATTAAAGTTTTAACTTTTACTACAACTTTTTTTTCTCGTAAGTTTGTACAAAAATGTATTCGTTTAACATTTGAATGTTGATAGGTAATCTCTAAGACGATTTAGGTACCTAATAAAAACACAAAAGTGGTATACACATGACACAGAAGTACCTCCTTCTCGTATCACGCGAGCAATACTATACAGTGTACATGGCGCGTGCTATGCGCAACATGTGCGCAGGCGCCCTGTGCATGTGTTACGCACATACAACATATATACACATCACACTTCAACAGCCTCTAAGTGCTATAACTTAGAGATGACAAGAACTGTTAGCCCATTGTCCACATAACCGCACATTAGACTAGAGAACAAACAAAACTGTGTCCACGGAGTGGCAACGTTGTCACTGACTACTCATAAAAACTCTGCTTCTTATTATTTGTAGGTTGCATGCATTTGCCAAGTGACGCGTTGTGGCTTGGACAGTAAGCCTTAGTTACACTGTAACTTTGAGAATTTGAATTTCATGTTTCTTTTAAACGTTGCTCCGCACAAGAAATGTCTCTTGCGTCGTTAACAACAAACTACAAACATACATTTTCACTTATTAATATACATATATGACTCCCAGACCCGACACAACAGTTTGTATATCACACAAAGAGATTTTCGTTTTACGGTAGGCAGTGACTCAGCCACCAATACACTGGCACCGTGCCAGCCGTGCAGTCAAACGATTTCATTGAAATTTAGACAACTATCTTTAAATAATTTTACTAAGCCTAATTTTACTTGGTTACAGTAAAATCCTACAACCGTAGCTCGTGACGTGCTACGAAATACGCGTTACTAGCTACGGCTGTAGTATTGCATCGCAACTGTCATCAACGACCTCACAGTATTAGGTACTGATATTGACATAAATAACGATTTTAATTCCACGACTGTTCAAAATTCTTTTAAAAAAGTATTGAATTACTTTTGGTTTTATTAGTGGTGTTACTCACGGAATAAAAAACTAATGTAACATAACATAACATCACGCCTTTTATCCCCGAAGGGATAGGCAGAGGTGCACATTATACCCCTGTACAATGTAACACCCATTTTTCACTATTTATGTTATGAGTCCCATGTAATAGGGTGTGAGCCTATTGCCATATACCGGGCACAATTCCAGACTCCGTGCTACTACTGAGAATATTTAAAAAGCCCAGTAATACTTTGCCCGACCCGGGAATCGAACCCGAGACCCGGCAGTCGCACTTACGACCACTCGGCCAACGAGGCAGTCTAATGTAACATAATATGCATTATAGGTATAACTCGCAAAAATTAAGACCTGCCCGGCTCGTAGCGCACCTTCATGCTTACAGCGGCACATACCACAACATACGTATCTATTTACTTAAATGATTTGAGTTAATAGATACGCATGTTAAATTACCAATGATAAATTACCAATACTGGTTGTAGCCGGCCGGTGTATAGCTCGCCTCCAATATTACACGAGAAAAATAAAATAACATGCTAACAATTATTGTAGGTGGTACTGTTTCACGAAGGCAGTAGAGCAATGTTTACTGATTCAATAGTAAATCACTAGTGAAGTCATAAATAATAAGTATTCGGCACTGTTCCGTGTGCCATCAATAACGACGCCGCCAGCCTGATGAGATAGTTTTATGTTTAAAGTAATCGAAACGAAACCTCGTCCGACGCTCTCATTGGTTGGTTCATTGGAGCCGGCCAATCACAACGCTGAACGCGTACTCGTTACGATTAATTTAAACGTAAAAGAAATTCGTACTAAGGCCTCAGAGTCAGAGCACACCACACTACACGATGTACTGAGTCGGCGTGATACCACTGCGATGTTTCACAAGGTCACTGCGCTCTGCTTCATTAGAGCAAGAAGCCCATTATTATGACATTGTGCGTAAGACAAATCTCACGTCACGGGACCGCAATAGTGTAATCAAAAACAAAAGCTGTACTCAGACGTAATTCAGCTGCCGATTCGGAGTCGCGGAGAACCTAACGGGTTACCGGGGCTCCAGACCGAAGTGCAGGAGTAGGAACGGGCTGGTTTTTAGTCAGTAAGAGTCTGCCACTACCTCCCACCTCACCCAGGCGGAAGAAGTCATTCGATGATTTTCTCCACTTAAAAAAAAGAACAAGACGTAATTCAGCAGCGAAAGCGGAACATAGGAGACATGGCTTGCGTAATGATTGAAATTACACAACGGGAGCTATGTTGTGAGCGACCGAAATTAGCTCCCTTCATATTAATCGCCATGCTACTTTATTTAAACCCTGTACATAGCAATAGGAGCCAGTGGCGGTGTCGCCAGTAGTCCAGTAGCCGTGCGCACTAGAGCTCGGAGCCGCGCTGTCTGCCTGCTAATTAACGGGCGCCCCCAACGTTTCCTACTTCCACATGCCGCCACGTAACCAATCAATGTCTTCACGAATCACTACAACTCGGTAATTGGGTCTAGCATTGTCACTCAGTGCACACACCAACAATCAAGTTATACATAAACTAACAAGGCATTTCTTCGTACTTTCATTAACTAGCGACATGTGTCACCAAGGCTATTGCTGTCCATAAAGTACGGGATTCTGGTTATTCTGGAAAACTAGTGTCTAGTAGGGTAAATAAATTACGTTATTTTTTATTTATACATTTGGGAAAGCAACAGCTTAACAACCAACAGTTATTCGAATTGTAACTGAAAGGTTCTTTAGAGTCCTTACTTACTAATATTATAAATCGGAAAGTGAGTTTGTTTGTTTGTTCCGACTTCACGCCGTAACTACTAAACCGATTGCATTGAATTTTTACAGACGTAAAGTTAGTAGTCTGGATTAAACAATAGGGTACTTTTTATCCCAAAAAAATTTGATATTCCCGAGGGAAAACAAAAGTATTGGTATAGATGGCGCTGTATGTATTGCTATATCGATTGCTTTCAGGTAAAGGCTTTAAAACAAGCCTGGGTCATTTTTCCTCAATTAATAGAATGCAAGAACAATTTAGTCGCCTGTCATGCTCACTTAGTGTGGATATTGACATGTCCTATTCTCTTTTCAAAGTGAAAACTGTCCTGCGTAGGACATTCTCACAGAGTTAAACTGCACTATATGTACTACATATTCAAATTAAAATTTTACAATTTAAAAATTGAGAAGAAGTAAAAATTTAAATTTAACAATTGTGATTGAAATTGATGTCTTTTTTTGATAAGCGAACTTTTTGTTTTTTTTGATTTGTTGTAATATCCTGTTCTTTTATAATGCATGTCGTGGCAGCCTTTGATTAAGGCTACACTATGAGTGTTAAAATATTATGTTAAAAACCTTTCATGTATTTTGGTGTATGCTTTGTTGGTTGTCCTTAAATAAATAAATAAAATATGTCCCACAGGCTACTTTTTATCCTTTTGTGACGCGAGCGAAGCCGCGGGTAAAAGCTAGTATAAAATAATTTCCAAGTTGCAGCAATTAAGTGTTACATTATAATGTGAATAAACAAAATTGTTTTTCTTCATCACATCTATTTCTAATAACTCCAAGCACAGACACGAGGAATCAAATCTATATACCCTAAAAGTTTGTAAGAAAGTGGGTAAACTAAACACATTTACTCGAATTGTTCTACTTCCACGTAAAATTTCAGGTAGCGAGTGTCGTGGACGGCGACGTACACAAAACACCGCTAATTAGTTACTAGCGCCACACATCGACACTACTATCTTTTACACAGTGAACATGTGTGGGTAATTTCATATTACTGTGTATAAAAATATTCGTCCACCACATTCACATTGGTATTTTCATTCTTGTGTCGGTATATGTATTTTTATAATTTAATTCACGGGTAAGGTTAAAACTATTTACAATCATTGATATGGCCCAATATTTTGATGGGTATTAACGTAGTGTTCGTGGTCGACTGGTTAATGAGCACGCTTTTATCGTCTTTCAATGATCAATGATGATATGAGTTCTATTCCAGCTGAAAGATTCTTTTTTTATTTTACGATTTAGTTTTTCTTACTTTTTTCTTTGTTTTTTGAAATATTAAATCAGGCTATAAAAGAAGCAGATAAGCCGATAAATAAAACAATACTATATTTTATTACAATTAATTTATTTATTATACAAATAAGTGGTTTTATATTCAATATTTATAATAATTAATTATCATACCACAGTTAAGTTCTTAAAGTTCTTTAAATAATAATTAATCAATATGCCAATAAACCTTATAGTCGAATTGGGAAATATCATGCGATAAAATATACTTTTAAAATTAACATAAGATTTAGAAAAATAGGATAGAAAAAAAAGAAAAGATTAAAACATTGTTTCAAATATTTGATTAATGAATTCTAGAGACAACTTGTGATTGCTGGAATCGATCCGGCGGCACTTTACTGGAGGTGATAACCATTACGCCAAACGGCTGTGAATGAGATCATGGAAATATTGTATACCATTCAGTAACATAAAAATACGAAGAGAACACACTATATTTATATGGGTATTGTATGGCTCGATTGCTCATTATTTGATTTCGATTTATTCCAAGTTTGTTATAAGTTATTTTTATCTTTACCCTCGTTTTTATTTAAACTTATTTACTAAATAATTACGTATACCGACACAAAAATGATATTTAAATACCAAGATGTGTGTGATAGACGAATGTTTCTATACATATCTATTAATATGAAATTACCCACACATGTATATTGTGTAGTCATACTAGTGTCGATGTGTAGCCCTGCGAACTAATTAACGGTGTTTTGTGTACGTAGGGGACTTCCTACTGTAATACTGAACGAATGACAGTACTGTACCGTGAGTCTTATGTATATTCTATACTTTATATGCAAGGGATCGTTCCGGTGGTCGTTCGGTAGTATAATGGAGCAGCCAATGGTCAGCAGTGGTGTTTTCTCCCGGCTGATAATATGATGCTGAAAGACAACTAATATAAAACATTTGTATTAATATTTACTTACTGAGGGTACTGGGTGATACGGGTGTTGCGAAATAAAGGAACGTTGTGAGAGCTCGGTGGCCGCACCGCGCCATAGAGGACCACCAGAATAACAACAGCACGCCGCGACCGACATACGCCGCATCAGTAATTCACACGGATAGCGGCGGCGTCACCCGTTGAACATCAATATAATTGTAAACCTGAGTTGTTGCAACAACGCCAGGGCTTTAGTTAAATGTTGTAACATACCAGAGTGCGCCCTGTATATAACAAGCACCGCCGCCGCCGACCACTGTAGTTCACCATCCGCCCAGGCCCCTCCGACGTACCGCCATGTCCGCCATGACAACCAGCGTGAGTATCACTGCTGTAATCTGCTAACGTTAACATCTGGTACACAATGTATGATTGTCACATTCACTTGTAACATTGTAAATTCTCGAGGACATTTTCAATAAATAAAATACATACATTTAAGTAGCCCCGGTACATGGCCATAGGCTCACCCCTATTATATGGGACTCATAAAATAAATAGTGAAAAGTGGGTGTTACATTGTACAGTGGCATAAAGTGCCGTAATGTGCACCTCCGCCTTCCCCTTTCGTGACAAAAGGCGTGATGTTATGTACAAATTTTAAGTTTAGCAAATCCACATAACAGCTAATTACTTAAAGAAAACATTCCAAGGGCACATTTACGTAGCAAAAACCTTCTTGAATGATCCCAGGTGATCATACTAATACTGGCCGCGAGCGCGCTGGCTGCAGCGGCGCCGAGTGTGCGGTACAGCACTGTACTGTACTCCGCGCCGCGCTACTCGTCGGCGGCCCTCGTGCGCGCTCCGGCTGTAGTCTCCGTCAGCAGAATCGTGGCCGTGCCGCGAGTAATATGATATGTCTATATTTAAAGTTTTGTAGTCCACAACACGCGGCAGTTGGAGTAACATTGTGTTCCATGTGGCAGGTGGTGACGGTGAGCAGGGTGGTGTCAGCGCCGCACGTGGCGCGCTACGTGCTACCGGCTGCGCCCGCCCGCCTGACTCTTGCCTGGTGAGCGGAGCCCCCACTAAACATGAGGCAATACGAAAGCAAAGGACAGACCATTCCGTTCCACCGAACTTTTAGTTTTAAACAGTTTTATATTTTACAATAACAATAAAAATAATTATTATATTTTTACGAACTTTTATTTAACAAACATAACAACATAACATCACGCCTTTTATCCCCGAAGGGGTAGGCAGAGGTGCACATTACGGCACTTCATGCCACTGTACAATGTAACACGTGTAACACACACATGTGATAGGGGGTGAGCCTATTGCCATACATACATACATATGAACTTTTATTTCGAAGACATTAATCAGCCCTTTCACTAGTTGTTTATTTTTAAGCCTAGGCTTTAAGATAATCAGAGCTTCGTAATACAATAACGAAGGAAAGAAAGATATGTATAACAAGGTTTGTTGTATTTCATTTATTATTTAAAGTTGACCAGTATTGTAGTTGATGTTTACTTCCTGGAATTAGAACTAAGGGATATACCTATGGCTGACATCATGCCTGTATGATTTGTAGCTATGTAGTTAGAGCACGCCCATCCCTTACATTCTTCTCTCCGTAGCATCAATATCACGCAGCTATCAGGTCGGAGTGACGTCCCGCGGCCGATATGCCTGGTGAGACTGTGAGTGCCGGCAGACAGCTTCAGCCAGGAAGCGAAGTGGTGGAACTATACGCAGCGGCGCACGCAACACTACGTCCGCTGAAACTGAAGTACAGCGTGCGCAGGCGCCGCTAGTCAGTCGAGTTCGTACCTCGCATCCAACATGGACGCACGCGTGAGTCTTTCTTGATAGCTAGTACCAAACTTATTGTTACAGTTTCCTAATCGTGGTTTCCGGTGTACAGTGTAGATGCCGTCAGCTTTTGCACTACTTATTGTACTACAATTTAATGTCACGGACAGAGATTATGAGATGGAGGTCCAGTACTGTGGAAGATAGAGGTATTGAATGGAGCGTGATATTGATCGAGATTAAACTTTCAGACGCAACTGGTGGTGCTTTGCGCATGCGCTGTGGCGCTGGGCGAGCCGTTCGGGCAGGCACTGCATCGACGCAGTCGCTACGGAATGTACATGGACGAGTATTCGCGTGACTTCGAGCCGTACTACTTCGCGGCCGTGCCACTGCACGCACCCGTGCCCGTACTGCGCGTGCTCAGCCCGGCGCCGCTGCAGGGGCGTGAGCGCACGCTCACAGCGTCCTCGCGGCACCAGCCAATGTACTCGCGTGCCCCATACCACGACGCCTCATACGAAGTCGAAGCCTACGAGCCACCGCCGTACGACAGGTACGCGCCCGCTGCTAACCAGCTGAGCCAGTCGCCGCCGCTATACGTGGCGACGGCGAGCAGCAGCGCAGCTGAGGAGCCGACCGTGCTGTACGCGCGGCCCACGGCGCAGGGCGGCTACACGTACCATACGGTGCCTGCGCCGCTCCGGCCCGGGCCCGCCAAGCGCGCCCCGGCTACCGACTCCCCTTATATGATAAGAGTGCACAAGTACAGGATTGTCAAAGAACGGTAGTCCCTGAACACATCTAGTTCATATATCTATAAGTAGTACGTATACCTATGATACAACTGACCAAGTACATATTAAAGTAGTACTTACAATAATTTAAACATTATTTATTGAGGTACACCTAGGTCCGCGTGTGCCCACTCGTACCTTTGTATCGTAATTTAAACATTATTTATTGAGGTACACCTAGGTCCGCGTGTGCCCACTCGTACCTTTGTATCGTAATTTAAACATTATTTATTGAGGTACACCTAGGTCCGCGTGTGCCCACTCGTACCTTTGTATCGTAATTTAAACATTATTTATTGAGGTACACCTAGGTCCGCGTGTGCCCACTCGTACCTTTGTATCGTAATTTAAACATTATTTATTGAGGTACACCTAGGTCCGCGTGTGCCCACTCGTACCTTTGTATCGTAATTTAAACATTATTTATTGAGGTACACCTAGGTCCGCGTGTGCCCACTCGTACCTTTGTATCGTAATTTAAACATTATTTATTGAGGTACACCTAGGTCCGCGTGTGCCCACTCGTACCTTTGTATCGTAATTTAAACATTATTTATTGAGGTACACCTAGGTCCGCGTGTGCCCACTCGTACCTTTGTATCGTAATTTAAACATTATTTATTGAGGTACACCTAGGTCCGCGTGTGCCCACTCGTACCTTTGTATCGTAATTTAAACATTATTTATTGAGGTACACCTAGGTCCGCGTGTGCCCACTCGTACCTTTGTATCGTAATTTAAACATTATTTATTGAGGTACACCTAGGTCCGCGTGTGCCCACTCGTACCTTTGTATCGTAATTTAAACATTATTTATTGAGGTACACCTAGGTCCGCGTGTGCCCACTCGTACCTTTGTATCGTAATTTAAACATTATTTATTGAGGTACACCTAGGTCCGCGTGTGCCCACTCGTACCTTTGTATCGTAATTTAAACATTATTTATTGAGGTACACCTAGGTCCGCGTGTGCCCACTCGTACCTTTGTATCGTAATTTAAACATTATTTATTGAGGTACACCTAGGTCCGCGTGTGCCCACTCGTACCTTTGTATCGTAATTTTAAGCACTAGTCGATTTGTACGTTAGTCGTACGAGTTCGTAACGATCGAGTGCCACGCGAATCGTACGAACTCGTAGAATACTAAGTAAGTAATAAAGTAAGTTACAATAAGTCTCGTGAACTATACTTACTCGTCACGTCGTCACTACCCTGCCTGTTGTAATGTTGTAGGCCCGTATGTCTGTGCTAAATGAATTAATCATTTCCCATGTACCACAATCCAATGGTCAGTCGTTATACAACATCATAATTCACCATTGCGAAATTTGTCATTTTTACAACCGTGTAATTCATATGGAAAGCTTTTTCGAATAATGTAATTAAATGGAATTAATTTATATAAGTATCTAATAATTAAATGTCGTATTTTTAGTAACTTGTTTTAGTTAAACTCCCTGTTAGTTATAAGCATCCTACCCAAGCCTGTACTAGCTAAACTATGAATTTGGTGTTTTGTACCTACTAAACAAGACTGCTGCCTTCTAGTTATTTATTGGCAGCCGTGTACTGTAACAACACGGTTTGCGGCTGCGCCGGAAACACGGTAATAAAGACGCAATTGCTTACACATAACCCCTGACACCTCTAGTGAGAACTGAATACTAAGCATATTCTACAATGCTTTACAAACCCCATTGAAACAAACCGAATAGGTACTGGAAAAATTAAGTCCTGTGGAGAGTTCGAGCCGGTACTACTACGGCTAATGTATGCAGGAAGTGAGTGCTACCTACATGTGATGCTTTAGACACGCAATGTAAGTTAATTAGCACGAGTGCGCATGCGCAGTGTGCTCGTGTCCACGTTGTACTCGTACCAACAAACTCAAGAAACTATTCGTCCACGTCGTTACTGAAATAACTTCATACATTGTTTCATAGCTATGTGGTTCCGCTTCCGTCCTAAGCCCCGGCTTCCTAGCCACCTGCCTGGCTGAGTTGCTCATCCGTTCGACATGTAAGTAATCACGATTGTAAACACTTTACATGACATGCCTAATTACCTAGGTATGCCTAATTCTATCTCCCCCTTTTGAGAAGCAGTCATGCTAGCTAAGGAGGAGGCGGGACGCGTGAGGCAGCGAAGCTCTGCCTCCTCGCAACCCAGCCATCGCGAAGGACACACCGGGCGTCGGGGATCGCGAGACGATCTCCGGCCACCATAAGCTCCGGCTTGCGGACGGCGAGCATGGGTGGCTCCCCGTCCGACCAGAAACAGAACCGAGCGTACGGCGCGTCGCGTTATGCGCGCGCCTCAAAGAGCCATCCACAGATATAATAAAAGGAGCCATCAGACCACCACAGATGGAGCCCAATAAGGCCGATGCCGATTCGGAGTCGCGGAGAACGTAACGGGTAACCGGGGATCCGGCTCGACGTACAGGAGAAGGAACGGGGTGTTTTTTAGTCAGTAAGAGTCTGACACTCCCTCCCGCCTCACCCAGGCGAGAGCAGTCATCCGATGATTTTCCCCCATTAAAAAAAAATGCCTAATTCTATTTTTTTTAATAACAATTACTTGCAACTAGTCTACACGACCCACGACTCAACAATTGTAAAATTAGATACGTGGAATGTATATGTTACATACTACTCTACTTATATGTATTAATTTTGAAGCAATAAACAAGATTTATATAAGGTAGGTAACACGCCTGGCCATACTTTCGATAAACAAGTACCTATGTATTATTAGAACTCTAGTCTAGAAATACTCACTATCTAAATCATTTTACGTCTGAATTGCCCCGTTACAAACAAAAGCTCTTCTGTTTGATTAATTTTGTGTTGTTCAGTACAAGTTCGAAAATAGACAGTTGATTGTAGGTCGTTAGATTTTTATTAGGTACCTCATGACATAAATTCGATGACAAAAGTGTTACAAATGTCCCTGTTAGTACCTGTCTACTGTTGTTGAAAATAAAAGAAGGGTATTAAGATTAACTAAGGAACTTTTTAGAAATGAAGAATAAGTTCAAAATGGCTTTTAGTTTTTTTATAATTAATATAGTAATTGAAAAATTTACGACGTGGGAATGAAAAATTAAACTTAGGAAGCTTGTAAAACCATCTTTTAAAACAAAGATGTACCTATTTATATTTAATAGACTTTGAAGTATATATATATATATCATTATTATGTAATCCACCGTGACATTTGGGACGAAGGGTTTCCAGGTAGATGGTAGCTAATGACCTCCCAAATCCCAAAAAAAAAGTGTGTCGGTCCATATGCCAAACACCCTGTATATTTATTGCTTTTGTATAGTTATAATATTTCATACCTATTTAGTTTACCTATTATTGCAAAAAATATTTAGAAGAAGAAGCAGAAGAAAAAACTTTATTTCACGCCAAAAACAAGTGACAAGTAATTCATCCTATTAGCAGAAACTGATGGATACATGTTCATGTCCCAAGTCAGCCGCGAAATGGGTTTTCGCGTTAGTTGTTAGTGGATAAACACACAATATTTAGTTAGTCAGTATATTTATCAATTTTGAGTAGTTATCCGAAATCTCGTGATCGCTATTTCGAACACGACAGTGAGATGCGGGTGTCTTTTAAATCTCCAAGGCTGTTGCCCTGGAGATTTAAGACACCCGCGTCTCATGCTTGAGAGTGCGGGTTCGAAACCTACCAAGGGTAAACACCTACCAATGAAATATTTTGTGAGTTATATTTTCTAAGATTATTGAGACATCACTGACAAATTGTGAACGAAAAAATAGCGAACAAAGGGCTTATAATTTCTAATTATTAGTTTGAAATAGCCAGCCCGCATTATGCTAGTGTGGTGTTAATGCTCAAAACTTCTCCATGTCAGAAGATGCCTTTGGTCAGCGGTGGACACTTTTAGGCTTTTGATAACGTGATGTGATAGGATCCGAAAAATCTCCCATCTCTTATTCCTTTAGATAACTTTGGATATCGGGCTACGACACTGGGTTTTAGCTCTATGGCCGAATCAAGTAAGAACAATTTTAATCAATTAAACTCAATTATTGTTGTATTAAGGATTAATAAAATTAGAAAAGTATTAATCTATCAACATTTACTAGAGTCTTGACAACCTTAGGAATATCGGTTCGACCATCGACTTAACGACACAGACGCAATCATAGATTTTACCGAATACCTATATAATATCGAGAAGTCATTAACGTCATGAACGTCAATGTCAGACAAAAAAGAAAAGAAGAGCCGGGTGGCCGCCAAATTTCTGTTTGTAAACTTTGTTTCAAGTTACAACAAGTTTATTAATGTTTTTTGACCCTATCTGATAAGACTTCTTACTTTGACTTCCTACTACTTCTGTGATAGTGTGATAGCAGTAATCTTCGAATCTTGAATCGAAGTTAAAATAAACATAAAATGCCAAGAGTAAAAATAGATTACATCGTCAGTTTCAGTAGTGAAGATCCTGTAAGTATTACGTATGTATAGACTATCCTTTCATTTAATTCTTACTTTTACGTAAAAATGTATAAATCCTGTATTTCTTTTATCCCTTGAGGATGTACTGACTCTTACCTTGTTGTTTTCATAATTTGTGTTCTGCCGACAGGAGCACCCGGCTAGCAACCTGCTGAACTTGGAAGTGAGCAAGAAGAAGTGGCTGTGTGCCAAGGGCGAGACAACATGTTCCGTTGTGCTGCAGCTACCAAGAGCTGTGAAGGTTGGATTTGTTTTGTTAATGAACTCTTTTCTCACCCATATGCTATCAGACCTGCTGTTGGAAATTTGTTTAATTTATGTATTTTTGTACGCATGTAACTTGTTACTAAAGCAAAATATCGGAATCTAATATGTCTCGTAGGATTATAGAACGACCACCAACACCTAGAGGATGAGATTTGAGATTCTACTATGGAAAAGGTTGTGTAGCAACGGTCCATTTATGATGTAGACACACACACAAGTGAGGATCACACAAAGAATTGTTCCGTGTAGGAACACAGCCACTGTGCCAAACTGCCAACCATTTATCTGTAAATATGTACAAGATCATGTGTTTGTGTCAAAATGGCACAATTATTTCTTAAACACTTACTAGAAAATATTTGATTAACAGAGATCAGAGTAGATAGAGCCATTTGGAGTCAATGACCTAAAACGTAAGGTTAATATGGATATGACTCCGGGATTCTGGGATGTTTTAATTACTTAGTGCTTTGACATACCCAGCTTTATAGACAATGTACATAGGATTTGTTTATTAAGCTATGTCGTATGGAATTTTGCTGTGGGGACACGCTGCTGACATTGAATCTATTTTTACCTTACAAAAGCGCGCCGTCAGAGCTATCTACAATCTAGGTCGTCGCGAATCTCTCAGAGAAAGGTTTAAGGAGATCAACATTATGACCGTTCCATGTCAATTTATTCATGAAAACATCATGTAAGTATGTTAGGAAAAACCTACAGTTTTTGGTAAAGTGTCTGACAGACACCACTATCAAACTAGACATGGGAATAGATTAAGTCGACCAATTACGAGATTAGCGAAAGTAAGTAAGTCGTTCATGGGATTCTGTGTTAAATGTTATAATAAGATACCAGGTGATGTACAACAACTAAATGAATCCAAATTTAAATTATGTATAAAGAAAACTTTATGTAGACAACCATATTACAAACTTAATGAATATATAGAGAATAAAAATGCTTGGAGGCAGGCTAGTCCGGCTCCACAGGATACCTAAAAACACTGTTGTTTTAATGAAATCGTAAATAATACAGCCATATTGCTAAATTGTATATTGTTTAATTAACTTAATATTAAATTAGATTAGTAGAATTCATTTGTGTCAGCTTGGAGTTGTCATGCTCACTCAAAGGTCTCATTGGCGGTGGCGCGTGCAGTGGATCGCTCGATTCCCTACAATATGGTTGAGTTGGGCGGTGCTGGTGTACGTGTCATGTTCGTGAACGGGCGCCGTCAACTGGGACTGGTCAGCTCCAGACTGTATTCCTTAAGGTTATTTTCTTTTTTGATCACTTTGACTGGATTTTGGTGTTACATTGTTCTCGCACAATCCAAACAGCAAAACTATGTAACTAGTAAATTGTATTGTGAACCTGATTGAAAAAGAGTAACCTATGGAGTTCTTGCTCGTTCTTCTCCATGGGAATCTATGCCTCGGAATGAGCAAATAGCTTCACTTTCAATTTTTTTTTGTTGAAGTTGTAGTGTGTGTGACACCTCGCCCTATAGGTAAGTAAGTGTAAGTTAGTTATTAGGCACTCAATTAAAGTTATTTCTACGAACAACACGTCTCCCTCATTGCTCCACATTGCATGGCGACCCTGCCAGTGCTGCCACGCGGGCAGCGCTGAGCACGAGTACGGAGTTATGGATATTGTCTAATAAAAAGTAATGAAAATTAATTAAACTAAAATCATATCATAAAAACGTATCAGTGTTCGCAAATGTAAATAAATGGAGATGTTGCTGGCTGCCGGGTGTCGATGCAGCCTGATGTGGACCTGCCGGGAGCGGTTGGTGTCCTGGAGGATGGAGCCGGGAGATGTTGGCGACCAGGTAGCGTTTGAGAGAATCTCCGCTACCCAGGGTACGCGATGTAACCGGACTCGAAAGTACTTTGTGTTTAAATGTTAAGTGTATTAGTGTAGTTAAAAAGTGAAAATGGACACCAATATATAGAACTGTAGTAGTAAGTTAAACATAATTTTAATAGGGGCCACAGCAACTTAATATGTTATGTAATTAATCTAATTTTAGCTATTTTACATAATTTTAAACATTTAATTTATAATATATGTATGCGTACTCTAGATATAGTTCACGCCTGTTGACAATTAATCATAATATTTTTTTTATTCACTGAAATTTTGTAATATTTTTTTTTATTTTGTAAAACATAGTAAAATTTAATTATAAAGTACTTGAGTAATAGGATTTAAAGGAATGTTTCCATGCCCATATAGGTAAATGATGTCATACCGAGTGTCAGATTGTATTGAAAGAATCGTGTTACTTGACACCGATTAACAATAACAACTGCACTTTGGTTTTGTCTTATGAAATAAATAAATTAAGTAGATGAATGAAATTTGATATTAGCTAGGCTTTGGAATGTGTTCATTGTTTGTATAAGTATGAAAGTTTGGTTTTTAGGTAGTTTGGAATAACTTGGCACACAAGTTTTGGCGTATGATTGAGGGCTGATCACCTAAAGACAACGTAATATTTTGTAGACCAAGCAATTCAATTAGATTGTGTTTACGTTAGGTTTGATAGTTGAAGGATAAGTTAATAATAAATATAATAGGTACACATGGTAAGGTACAGTTTAGTGTTCATGTCCTTAGTTTGATCATGGTGTAGACGAGCTCTCTCTGTGAAAATTATTGGAGGTTAAAAGAACCTTAAATATTGACACTAAATTTATAATGAATATAGAAGTGAATGATAGTAAGCACAAGTATAATGATGAAATGAAGAATGATGATAAAATATATTGAAATAAATAATTAATGAACAGGTACCGGAGAGTCCTGTATAAATGTAATGTGCTTACATGTGTATAATGTTATTGTGTACCTTACGATGATAGTGAAAAGTTTTAAATAAAGTATATCATGTGTACCTAGTTATAAAAGACATAAAGGTTTAGGATAAAGGAAAATGAGTATAATAATATGAAGAATAAATATGTAAGAGGAATAAATTGATAACAGATTTTTAATAAATATTTTATAAAAATTGTCAACAGTGCGAGTAATTTTATATAAATAATATATAATTTTATAGTAGTATCTACAAAAAAATGTGTTAGAATATTGATTTTTTTTTTCTCAAAAAAACGGGGGAGGTGTAGTGTGTGTGACACCTCGCCCTATAGGTAAGTAAGTGTAAGTTAGTTATTAGGCACTCAATTAAAGTTATTTCTACGAACAACACGTCTCCCTCATTGCTCCACATTGCAAAGTTCAATAGTGCCATTCTGGTCTAATTGAAATAAATGATTTTGACTTTGACTTTGACTTTGAAAGTACTGCAGAAGTTTTTTGTTACGCAAACATGAGGTCGGAAACATTTAATTCCCGAGAATTATTTTTTTTATTTGTCGTAGACCCTATTGCCGTAGCCGTTCCCGTTCCACTTCGACAGACACACAGTTCCACACACACTTACAATGAAAACGGCGCTTATAAAAAGGCATATCCATATTATGATCGCAAGTCACAAGTACCAAAAACAGCTCTACCTACTTCGATCTTTGTTAATTAATAATACAAAACAATGAAAATTAAGTATATCATACAGTAACTAATGAGAGTGTGACATTTTATTGTTTTAACTAGCTACTGTGCGGTTTCATACGCTCTGCTCAGCTCCTATTGGTCGTAGCGTGATGTTTTATAGCCTGTAGCCATCCTCGATAAATGCACTATCCAACACAAAAATAATTATTCAAATCAGACTTGTAGTTATGGAGATTAGCGCGTTCAAACAAAAAACCAAACTCTTCCGCTTTATATAATAGTATAAGATATAAGACAAGATGAGTCAAATTTATTTATTTTTGATGTTTTAAGTAAATATTTATCTGTTTTTGTTTTGTAGATATCCAGTTTAAACATAGGAGCCTACCATGCAGCTTTAGTGGAAGTATTAGTAGGAAGATCCGAATCAACATATGAACAATATCAGGTGAACATGTTGTATTGTAGTTGCTATACTGCTACAATCTTCCAACAGACTAAATATCTATTTATTTATTGGACTCCACACACAAAGGGCTTGTGCCCTTTACTTGGAAGGGTTATAGAGTTGCGTAGAATGGAGGGAAGTAACATTGCAGTGGCAGGTGCTGGTGCCGAGCTGCGTGTTCGCGACGCGCGAGGAGTCGCGGCGCGGCGCCGAGGTGGCGCGCGTGCGCTCGTTCTCGGGCGCGCAGCTGGCGCCGAGCGCGCGCGCCGGCCGCTGGGACCGCCTGCGGCTCGTCTGCTCGCAGCCGTACGACCGGCGCCAGGTACGCGGCGCCGCGCGGCTCCACTGCAATCGTGACTTGGCGGTATTTGTGTCCGAATATGTACCTACTATAATCACATTGCACTTTTAGTTTGGCCTGTCTTTCGTGCATATAGACGAGGCTGAGAGCAGCACCCCTGCCGGCGTGCCTCAACGACTACTGGCACTAGACACCTTTTCTTCAGATGAGGATGATTTCAAGCCAGGCGAGCTGTTTGCTAAACACCTTCAGAAGACAAACGCTGAGGACATCACACCTCCCAGTAATACTGGTATGTTAGCTATTATATTATACAACCAGTTGTTACTCTGTATTAGAAAATTCATATTTCAATGTTATTCAAATACCTAAATATTAATTGGAAGAGAAAATTTTTAGTAGATTTTGTCTGATCCTTTGTACACACATACCACACTATGATTGTGTGCTATGCGTGTAATGTACCATGTGTATCTCAGCGCTATATCCTTACGTGAGTACGTGATATTTTTCTTATTTGTATACTCCGGAATTAATATGTTTTTTCAATACTTTATCACGTAGGGTCATCTCGCTGACATGGCATATTCATGTGTGAACAATTGCTTATAGTTTTGCTTTAGGAGGCTCCATCCTCCAAGCCTTCAGTTGCAACCCAAAAAGACCACCAGTGTTTTTATAATAACTATCGTGAGACTAATTCTACTAGGCGCGGCTAGAGAGTTCAACGCCACCAATGACATACAGGTTGCCCAAAATCCACAAACCAAACTGGCCCCTAAGACCTAATCCATCAAATAGACACACTTACCTACAATCTGTCGAATCCTTTGTCTACTATACTGCAACTGTTTACCGGTAAAACGAGCACCTCCGTAAAGGACTTCCGCCATTATTAGAGCTTTTCTCAGTACTTTTCAAGTGAGTAACCTGAGATTTTCAATTAGTTAAGACCACCAGTCCCAGATACAGTAAAATATATGTTTGATCACCTGGAGTGTTAATTACTATTTTCGTATTTTCAGGTGCTCAAATAAGGCAAGCAACATCACAAGCTCTCAAAAATATATCTGACTCTTCAACAAAACTTATAAAGAATCCAATTGTTAAACCGAGTGGTAGCTGCAATGACAACAAAGCTACTGCATCGCGGCGACCGGACGTGCAGGTCCGCCAGCCTGGGCCCCCCCGACCAGACGAAGGGGCCCCTCCCCGCCAAACTGCACAGACAAGTGCACCCGCAGAGACAAGTAGCTCAGCGAAACGAAACCTAGACAGCGCTAAGTCATCAACAGACCAGAACAGACAGTTAGAAACAAAGAAACGAGTGCGCTCCGAGAATCGGGAGCGACCATCTGTACCGACAGGTTAGTCAGTCTATGATGTAATGTCAAATATTTGTTAATGTCGCAAGCCACTCCCTACAAAAGCATCTATAGAGACATATTTATTATTTATTTATTTATGTACACACATACAATATAAAGGACAACACATACATAAAATTAAAGTACAAAGGTACCACCTATTCCTATTGGAATTTCTTCCTGTGGACCTGGAGCAGGAAAAGTAATAATAATATAATGACACAGTGTGTAGTAACAAATAGAAAATTGGGTTAGGAAACAGACTTAAAACTAACAGATAAATAACCAAACAACTACATACAATATATAAATAAACTAGCTGTTGCCCGCGACTTCGTCCGCGTAGAATAATGACTTCTGGCAGAATTTACGCTTTTGAATTAGTTTTTATCAAGGGATATTCTACGGTAATGGATGTCGTCAGAATTGATTCAGTCCCGTAGATGATAGCGTGAATTATCACGCTATCATCTACGGGATCTACATATTAATGTAGCCTATATGTTTACCAGACTTGTTAGTAATATTCATGCAAAATTTGAAATAGTAGTGCAGTACTTTTTGAGATCATCACGGCCATACATACAGACAAACAGACAAAAATTCTAAAAACCACATTATTGGCTTCGGTATCGATTAGAGATCACGCTTCAAATATTCTTTTAAAAAATATTCAATGTACAGTTTTGACTTTTCTACGATTTATTATATGTATAGATAGCTGTTGCCCGCGACTTCGTCCGCGTAGATTAATGACTTCTGACAGAATTAACCAGAATCAATTCAGTGCCCAAGTAAGATTTACCTATTTTGAAATGATTTATCGTAGTTTCAATAAATAAATAATCCCGCAGGGATCTTACCAGTACAGTGCCCGATCACGTAAGGTTTGAGTAATAAAAACTATTCTATCGACTATTGTTGTACCGAATCTCTCTAGAATAAGTTCAGTGGTTAAGAGTTAGAGAGTCCTGGGGCATTGACGCATAGTTCCCGTTCTCGTGAGACATCTGTGAAAAAACTATCATACGTTACCCAGGTCCCAAATCATCGTTTTACCGAATGTAATTCAAAAAGATTCAATGATTCTAAATTCAACGGCTAAGAAGATTTATACAAACTCATTCCCTATTTTATCCCCTTAGGGGTGGAATTTATCAAAATCCTTTCTAAAGAGATACCTATGTCATAGTAACTTTATGCATGCAAAGTCTCAGCCCGATCAATTTAAAACTGGCAAAGTATCATACTTTGGGGTGAGAATGTTCAAAAACCTTTCTAAAGGGACGTTTACGTCATAATATCCATCTGCACGCCGAATTTCAACCCGATCGGTGTAAAACTGACAAAGCCTCACACAAACGTTCATCCCCTATTTTACCCCCTTGGTGGAAATTATCAAAATCCTTTCAAAGCGGATGCTTACGTCATAACATCTATCTGCATGCCAAATTTCAACCTGATCGGTTTAAAACTGACAAAGGCTC
The DNA here is from genome assembly GCA_038387885.1 of Spodoptera picta. Taxonomy (NCBI): domain Eukaryota; kingdom Metazoa; phylum Arthropoda; class Insecta; order Lepidoptera; family Noctuidae; genus Spodoptera; species Spodoptera picta. The sequence continues at coordinate 194,539 of JAZHFQ010000042.1, read as the reverse complement.
ATATAAACTTTCATCCCCTATTTTACCCACTTGGGGGTGGAAATTATCAAAATCCTTTCACAGCGGACGCCTACGTCGTAACATCTATCTGCATGCCAAATTACAACCCGATCGGTTTAAAACTGACAAAGGCTCATACAAACTTTCATCCCCTATTTTACCCACTTGGGGGTGGAAATTATCAAAATCCTTTCACATCGGATGCTTACGTCATAACATCTATCTGCATGCCAAATTACAACCCGATCGGTTTAAAACTGACAAAGTCTCATACAAACTTTCATCCCCTTTTTTACCCCCTTGGGGGTGGAAATTATCAAAAATCCTTTCACAGCGGATGCTTACGTCATAACATCTATCTGCATGCCAAATTTCAACCCGATCAGTTAAAAACTGACAAAGTTTCATACAAACTTTCATCCCCTTTTTTACCCCCTTGGGGGTGGAAATTATCAAAATCCTTTCTTAGCGAATGCCTACGTTATAACATCTATCTGTATGCCAAATTTTAGCCCAATCTGTCCAGCGGTTTGGGCTGTGCGTTGATAGATCACTATGTCAGTCAGTCAATCAGTCAGTCAGTCAATCACCTTTGAATTTTATATATATAGATACATACATATAAATGAAGAAATTTACATATCAGGAGGAAAGGTAGTGTTCTCTCACTCGTTTTTTAAAGATAGCGATAGACTCAGCGTCCCGAATGTTAGGCGGGAGCGCATTCCACAGCCTCACTGCATGAACGGAAAAGGAGTAGGGATAGAAATCGGTATCATGGGGTTCGATTTTAAGATTAGATTTAAGGTGTGAACGAGATAGGACTTCAGGAGGACGAACCAAGGAGAAACGGTCCCGAAGGTAAGCAGGATAGGCAGGGTTGAAGAGGATGTTATATAGGAAGCATAAAATGCAAGTGTTCCTGCGAAGACGGATCGGAAGCCACTTGAGCCTATTGCGGAATACGGAAACATGGTCGTACTTTCTTAAACCAAAGACAAAGCGGATACAAACATTTTGCAATCGCTCAAGTTTATTTAAAAGCTCCTCTGTAGCATCCAAATAGCAAGCATCCGCGTAGTCAATCAGAGGCAGGATTAGCGCTTGGACGAGGTGAATCTTAGTCTTCACAGGCAACAGGGTCTGGAGGCGCCTCAGGGAATGAATGGAGAAATAAACCCTCCGACTAACCTCGTTCACCTGGACAGTCCAGGACAAATTTGAGTCGATATGCACTCCCAAGTTCTTTGCAGAATCAGTGAATGGAATCACAGTGCCATTCAGACGCAATGGAACAAGACCAGAGACGTCGAGAGCGTTACAATAATATCTGCTTCCGATAACCATGGCCTGAGACTTGAGAGGATTGATTTGCAGGCCAAAACATCTGGCCCACTCCGCAACTCCACCCAAGTCACGATTCACGGCATCGAAAGCAGAATGAGCTTCAGATATGTTAAAGTGACGGTATAACTGCAAGTCGTCTGCATAGAGATGGAAATTAGAAGAGATCACCCTGGCAACGGTGTTAATGAAGATGGAGAAAGGACGCCAACCTGGGGAACGCCCGCCGCAAGGTCACACCAATCGGACGGCGACCCCGAAGATAGGATTCAAACCAGGCCAGAGAGGAAGGTGAGAAATTATTGGCCTTCAGGACCCCCAATAGAATGTCAAAGTCCACAGAGTTGAAGGCCGAGCTGAAGTCCAGCAACACAAGAATAGTGAGGAATTTATTGTCCATAGCCAAGCGAATGTCATCAGTCACCTTGAGTAGAGCTGTGACAGTGCTGTGGCCAGGACGAAATCCAGATTGAAAAGGCGAGATGAGGCTGTTAGATGATAAGAAGGAAGATAATTGTTTGTGAACAATATGTTCCATAACCTTGGAGAGGAAAGGCAGGATGGATATAGGTCGATAATGAGAAAGAGAAGAAGGGTTATTAATTTTGGGTAAAGGGATGACGTGGGCATTTTTCCAAGCCGAAGGAAAAGAGCAGGAAAATAAAGAGAAATTGAAAATGTGAGTAAGGATAGGAAGAAGGAGATTAAGAATGGGGATGAACATGCGGGAACATAAATCATCACTACCTACTGCAGAGGAGTTAATGGAAAGCATAGATTTTTTTACATCGTCCTCAGACACACTACAGAGATTAAAAGGAGAACAAGTGGGAAGCGGCAGAGAGGAAAGGTTGAGTAGAGTGCTAGATTTTGTTGAGCTGTCAAGTGTAACAGGGGAGAGGGAGAAGTGGTGATTTAAGGAGATAAGGTCAACATCCTTGCTGACAATGACAGGGGACTTACCGATACCCACGGACCGCAGAAACTTCCAAGCATCAGCAAAATTGTGGTTAGCCAGGTTATCATCAAAGTCGGTCATAAGAGGCGGTCTCTTAGCCTCCCTACACAGACGGCTGCAGCGATGACGTAGATTCTTATAAGAAACAAGATTTTCGTCTGTAGTCCTACGCTTCCACCTCTGTTTCGCCCTATCCCTCCGAGCCATCGCATCCGTAATGGCAGACGTAATCCAAGGTGCCGGATCGTGCCTAACCCTCACGCGACGCACCGGCGCGTGCCTATTAAACAAGTCGACAATTATCGCATTTAAAAGATTAACCTTCACATTAACATCGTCAGCATCAACCACAGAACTCCAGTTAATCAGGCGGACATCATGCTATAACGCCTCCAGATCCAGCCGCCCGTAACTACGCCGATTTAAATAACGAGGTTTACGTTTAGGAGTACGGATGCGGTAGGACATATAAATAAGGTCATGGTAGGAAAAAGGAGCAGTGAGTTGACCATGATCATCTACATTTCCAGGGGACGAAACAATCATAAGGTCGAGCAAAGAAGGTGATGAGTTGGGGGGACAGTGAGTGGCCGATAGGGGAAGCAGGTGAAGATCAAAAGATGACAAGAGTGATTCAAGTTTATGAGCACGAGAATCCTGCTTATGGAGGCAAGTATTAAAGTCGCCCATAATTATAATATGATCATAATTAGGGCGTAGGTTGTTGAGTTGCTTGTCGAGACTATCAAAATAGTTGTTATGTAGGTTAGGACTGTATAGGACAGCCACTAAGATTTTGATGAGATTCATTGATATCTCGACAAACATAAACTCTACTGACTCCGAATAAAGAGGAGGGGACGCACTGACCACACGATGAGGTAAGTCAGACCGAATGTACATGGGAACCCCACCTCCGCCCCTACCCGTCCTGTCATTGCGAACCAACACAAAGCCTGGGAGGGCATAGTGCGCGGATAAGAGGGTAGGTTTAAGGAATGTCTCTGAAATGAGTAGGATATCGAGATGAACATTGCTAAAGGTAGCCAGAAGATCGGAGTAGTGTCCAGGAACACTCTGAGCATTTATATGAGCGATATTGAGGTTTTTAGGGAAAAATGTAAAAAGTTTAGACAAGTTTTCATTCAAAGTGAGTTGCTGGAAAACATCACTGTCCGCACTAACAAAACTAGACGCCGAAGAACTTGTGAGAAAACTATCGTCAAACAAAAACAAATAGGTAAATACACTACAACAAACAAATATCACAAAAATGAAAAATACAAAATGAAGAGGCGGTGGCTGCTTTCTTAGCTAAATTAAAGATATAATAAAAAGCAACCTCCCCCACTTGCCAAGCAAAAATAAAAGAATAAAAATAAAAATGCTAATAATCATTAGAAAAAAAAATTGAACCATAACCACAACTTTTTTACCGTGGGAGAGCCATGCTTCGGCACGAATGGGCCGGCTCGACCGGAGTAATACCACGGCCTCACAGAAAACCGGTGTGAAACAGCGCTTGCGCTGTGTTTCACCGAATGAGTGAGGGTACCGGAGGCCCAACCCCCCCCCCTTCATAATGTCGCAGTTGATACAAGAGTTTCTACCCCAGGAGGGTACCAACTGCGTTGGAGAATCCCTAAAAGGACGTCCAGGCCGCCCCACATCGTACTCTGGGGGGGGGCAAAACTGCGCATCGTAAAGTTGGAGGCAAGAGCAGAATAACCATGGCACCCCTTGCCACGCTGAATGTGGACTTCTGCAACATAAGGGGATTACACACCAACCTCAACGCTGTCCATCACCACCTAGAGACAGCAAAGCCGGCCTTGCTCTTTTTGACTGAGACGCAGATATCGTCTCCGTTGGACACTTCCTACCTCACCTACCCTGGGTATGGACTAGAACATTCCTTCCTGCCTAGGGCCGGGGTGTGCGTGTACATCAGGGACGATATCAGCTCACGTCGCCTCAGTAATCTTGAAGGTAGGGACCTGTCCACCTGATGGCTGCGTGTAGATAACGACGACCACCCCCGTGTCTACGCGTGCCTATATAGGTCCCATAGCGGTGATAGCGAGACTGACCGACTCATGGACCACATCCAGACGGCTGTAGATCTTGTGCAGGGGCAGATATCCTCAGCGGAAGTGGTCTTGCTTGGCGACTTCAACGCCCATCACGCCGACTGGGTCTGCTCCAGTAAGACTGACCACGCGGGGAGATCTGTCCACGACTTGGCTATTGCTTCTGGCCTAACACAACTGGTGACCGTGCCCACGCGAATCCCGGATGTGGAAGGCCAGAGGTCTTCACTGTTGGACCTTCTGCTGACCTCTCACCCGGACGGCTACAGCGTATCCGTCGAAGCCCCTCTTGGCTCATCGGATCATTGCCTTGTCCGGAGCTCTGTATCTTGGACGTGCACACCGCGACTACAAGAGGTACGCGGTCGCCGTGTATGGCACTATAGGTCGGCAGATTGGGATGGGATGCGGTCCTTTTTTGCATCCTACCCTTGGAGGCGGGCTTGCTTCTTGCAGGATGATCCCAACGCCGCTGCCAATTCTGTTGCTGATGTAGTGCTGCAGGGGATGGAGCTTTTCGTCCCATCTTCTCTGGTCCCCATCGGTGGCAGATATCGGCCCTGGTTTGATGCTTCTACCAGAAAGCAGGGGGCCTACCAGCCTGGGTCGATGCGGCGGTGGCACGGGATGTAAATACCAGTGCACTAAAAAAGGAGTATAACTTTGCCTCCAAGTCCTTCAAAAGAGCTATTGCGGGTGCCAAGTCGCAGCACATCGGTAGAATTGGTGAGAGGCTGGAGCGCCTTCCTTCAGGAACTCGTTCATTCTGGTCGCTCGCCAAAGCTATCGAGGGCAATTTCTGCAGGCCGTCATTTCCACCTCTGCACATGGGTGAGGATTCGTTGGCTCATAACGCAAGGGATAAGCAGTGGCGTGCACAGGTTTTCGAGACAGGGTAGGCAACTAAATATCGTATGATTAAACCCCTCCCCCCCCCCCCGCCGGTCATACAATCATACTCACACAAGACAGGTACATACATAATACTAGGTTATACTAGGTTACTTTCATGCTACACTTAAAAATTGTATGGAACTCGAAGTGTTTTTGAACCTATTGTTTTCTTATATAAGTTTTGTTTTTTATGTGACTGTTTGTTTCCTAAATAAAATAAAATAAAAAAAATAAATAAATAAATAATACATTTTGAAAAATGCGTTCAAGAATATTGTGGTGTATTATTTCGCCAAATTACATACACTGACATCTCGCGTATTTTTTGTGAAGTACTTCATCAGCTATTGATTAAGTCAACAAAACTTACAAATAATGAAGGATCTATTATTTATTTTAATAATGAAGCATAAATTTGATGAACCAAATTTCATTATGGAATTGTTAAGTTTAATCAATCTGTTCAAAATCATAATATATTACGAATTTAAGAGCGTAGGTACCTACATTATGTCAACAAACAAAACAATAACAAGCGCGGCCGGCTGTGGCCGACCTGAGTCTATGCGGTACATTTGTTATTATTACATTACATAATTATTAATAAGAATTAATATGTGAATCAGTACAACCCGAAGTCTAAGTTGATATTTTTAAGAATTATCAAACAATAAACAAGAAATCAAATAACAGATCCATTAGAGTAAGTACATATTTACATTACCTACCTTTTACTTGGGTCAATTCTCGTAACTCGAGTACACCTCTGCCTATGGTCATTACCTGAATCTAGTCCTATAAAGGACATTTTCTTGCGAAATCTTACTGTTTTTACTTTCAACAAACACATAAAATTACCTATTATTCACACAAACTTCACAATCGAATAATATAGGTACTTGTACTAGAAACTGATAAACAAATACACTATTTGAAAAACCTACACATATATTTAACTACTACTACACATTTATGCAACTTTATGTTTAAAACTATTTCCTAATAATTTAAACGAAAACATAAACAAAGCGATCGCACATCACATGAAAACAATATGGCCGAAAACATTGGAAATGAATTGAAGTCATTACCAATAGTCAATTGAGTGTTTATTATAAAAAAAATGTAGTTTAAAAATTAAGGTAATGCAGCGTTTAATTTCAAAAAAACAAAGGTTAATTTAGTAAGTCAAATGAAATTGCATCATCGTCTTAAACCAATATTTCATATTAAAAAACATTCATTCATATAATTTGAAACGTTGTAAATGGCGCCATCTTGAAGTTTCAATAACTTCCTTTTAACTTTTATAATAATAAAGACAACTCCTCGTTTAAAATTTCTATAAACCGACAAAGCGTAAAAAATTTAAGCTTTAATTAAAACACTTAAAACATATTTGTTAAATACGCAATTATAAAAATACATTCGCATTATATCGAACGAGTTCAGAAGTTTCAACAAAAAATTCAATAGATGGCGCCGGTGTACTCCATTCATCAGTACTTTACGATATACAGATTTTATCAATTTAAATCCTTTTATGATTTAATTGTACTTAAAAATACAATAACTTCTTGCTGTTTTGTTGTTTTAGAATTCTTAATAAAATACGATCGTTTTCCAAGTGATGAACAAACGGTCCTCTAATTTTTTAGTTGCAAACATTTTGTCAAGCAAAAGGAATCGTGTAATATAATTATGAATGGTTATTCTGTACCGTGACCATGGTCGTGAACTTCACGCATGCGCGGTGCATACTTTTGGTACATTACTTTCGTGACGTCACAACTAGCAGCCAAGATTTAAGGAATAGCAGCGCATGCGTGGTGCGTGCGAGGCGCATTCATTGCTTTACAAAGGCGCGTATTTATGTTAGCCGTTTTTTTTTACAAACTTTTATTATATTATTGAATTTTAATAAACGCGTTTGTACATTTTATGTATGTTATATATTCACGATATTTATAGGTAGGCAAAGCCTTTTCGTCTATATGGACTGCACGCCACTGGGGATAAGGTTCAACTTTTGGCGAAAATCTTTGCGTCCAACTCGACACTGGATGACGGTGGGCGCGAGCCTCCTGTGTGCCTTGGTGCGGAAGGTATATGCCGGATGTGCGGTTCCACCAGCGCACGGTACGTTTGGCGCTTTTATCCCTTGACGTCCATAACTACAGAGTCAGTGTACTCCTTATGACACTTTCTTTCTTCTTTTCTTTCTTTTCTTTCTTTAGTCCACCCAATCCCTAAAAAAGATGATCGATCTAACCCGTCTAACTACAGACCGATAGCCATAACTTCCCTCTTCTCGAAAATAATGGAGTCCATTATTAACTGCCAGCTCCTGCGTTACTTAGAGGATCATCAGCTGCTGTGACCAGCAATACGGTTTTCGTAAAGGTCGGTCTGCTAGTGATCTCCTTGTTTACCTAACGCATCGGTGGGCACAGGCGATCGAGTCTAAGGGGGAAGCGTTGGCAGTAAGTTTAGACGTGGCGAAGGCCTTCGATCGGGTTTGGCATAGAGCGCTTCTTTCGAAGCTTCCTTCCTACAGACTTCCCGAGAAATTATACAAATGGGTCTCTTACTTCCTTGCAGACAGAAGCATTAAAGTCGTCGTCGACGGTGAATGCAAGGGTGCGTGCTATCGCCTACATTGTTCCTCCTCCATATCAATGACATGCTGCAAATCAGCGGCATTCATTGTTATGCGGATGACAGCACAGGCGATGCCTACTACACCGGCCGCGCTAACATTTCTCGGGAAAACGTCATAGAGAGCCGAAACAGACTCGTGTCTGAAATCGAGACCTCTTTAGGGAGAATCTCTGATTGGGGTGGACTTAATTTGGTCCAATTTAACCCCACTAAGACACAAGTCTGCGTGTTTACCGCTAAGAAACTGCCGTTGGTCGTCTCTCCTCAGTTTCAAAGCACCCCCCTAACTGCCTCAGCCGGTATTGGAATACTTGGTGTCAACATTTCGAGCGACGTCCAGTTTTGCGGTCATTTAGAGGATAAGGCCAAATTAGCCTCGAGGAAGCTTGGTGTGCTCAATAGATCGAGGCAGTATTTCACCCCGACCCACCGCCTGCTTCTATATAAGGCACAGGTGCAGCCCCACATGGAATACTGTTCTCATCTTTGGGCGGGGGCACCCCAGTACCAGCTTCTTCCTCTGGACCGCATTCAACGGCGTGCCGTTCGGATTGTTGGATGTCCGGATGTTTCAAACCGGCTCGACACTTCGGCAATGCGTAGAGATGTAGCTTCATTGTGCATTTTCTACCGCTTATACCACGGGGAGTGCTCTGAGGAATTGTTTGACCTGATACCTGCCTTTTCGCCATCGACCCTCACGATAGCATATGCATCCCCATCATATAGATGGTTGGCAGGCCACAACTGTGCGGTTCTCACGTAGCTTCCTGCCTCGCGCAGCAAAACTGTGGAATGATCTGTCGTCGGCGGTATTTCCGAACCGATACGACCTTCAAACCTTCAAGAGAAGAGCGTACTCCTTTTTAAAGGGCCGGCAACGCACCTGTGACTCTTCTCGTGTTACGGGTGTCCATGGGCGGCGCTGATCGCTTACCATCAGGTGATCCGTCTGCTCGTTTGCCTCCTATTCCATAAAAAAAAAAACCAATATATGATGACAGCTGACAAATGTTATGACATTAATGACAATGACATATGAAGTGAAAGTGACATTTTAATATTTTTAGGTTAATTATGATACATGATAGGCAAAACAATTATTTCCGATGTACCAGCAAATGAAGATAATAAAAGTGCACTGTTTTAATAATGAGAAATGGGAAAATTAGTACCGCCAGCGATGATAACCAATGTTTAAAAGCCACAAAATCACAATGTAACACAGCAACACGAGGACAAGATACTAACTTAGTTCCGACGCGTGTCACGCGTCCTCCGAAGGGTCTTGGTCAACGCGTCGTCACCAGCACCAGTAGCCAAGCAATGGTCTGCAATAGTCACTGGATCATTACTGTCAGATGAGCACCGTGGGAATTGTCTTACAAGTTCTTCGAGCTGGGACATATTCTCGATTTTGTGTTTCGACTTGTCGGGTGCAATGATCACAATTTTGCCCTCAACTGTCCAGCAATTGGATAAACCAAAGTGTTAACGTGCATTAGTGAAGGCACGGTGACGCACCTGAGTTAGGAACTCTGAAACAGTGATGCCGGAGCCCTTTATCGCCTTTTTGTTGTCCCACACAAGATGCCGGTGCTCCGTGGTGTAGAAGCGGACGAGGATCAGCCTCGGACTGCGATTAGAGTGCCCCAATCTATGACAAACATGAATGATAGTCTTACCCACCTCAGTCAGCTTCATCCGGTCATGTAGTACAGCAGCGACAATGTCGGGCAAACGCTCCTGCTTCGCCTCCGGGACGCCGTGAACCAGCAACACCTTCCTCCGCATCACTGTCTCATGTCTGTCGTGGCCCTGTGATAGCACTTCGATTTGTGTTCTAAAAGTACTCAGTACGTCCAACACAAAACGCTTGAAGTCGTAATACTCAGACTGTAACACTGCAATGTGGGACACCGCTGGGAGTGTGTTTCAGGCTGTGGCCCTATCAAGCTTCTCCTCGTGAGCAGTCATCCTTGAAAGTAGCAGCGCCTTCAGGTCCTCAAAGCTTGCAGCAAGTTTATTTATTGTCCATAATGATGGTTTGAGATATGATGTGTAGACTTAGTCTTGAAAAACTTGGTGGAAAGACTCGAGAATGATTATTGGCAAGTAAAGGGGGGTTCAGGGTAATGTTGCTAAATTAAGTCATATATTATTACAGTATTTGTAATTAAAATTATAAAAAAATAATCAGAGCACAAAAAACAAGTATTTACACTGTGTCTACCCGCCTAAAAAAAAAGCATAATTTATACATAGAAACAAAATCTTTACACGCTTTCAAATATAAATAATTGATAAGTTTTTTAAACAAGTGAATTGATTCTCAATGTGAGACATTCTACAATAAGTAGTATTTTCGATCTGAGACGTTCTACATTATGTTGTCATAGGTGGTCGTATTCATGGTTTTCGAGGGTGGTGAAATTTATCATGCTGTCAAAATGTAAATACAAGATGACGGCTGCGCGAAATTTTCAATTTATCGTCATGAGTGTCGTTTCTAATTGATTACATTGAATAAGCAATTTGGTTATTATGTATAATTATTACGAGGTAATATTAAATTAATCACTGACTATATAACATATTATATAAGGTGCTCTATAATTATTAGCCACGGCTTTAATGGGAGGTAGTGTTATGTTTACAGATTACAATGTGAAGAAATTTCGTACCCCGGCCCAGTTAATTACATAAAGTAATTAAGTAATCATTGACTACATTCTGCATAATGTGGTTCACAAATTACGCGCGATGCGTCGCTTAGTCAATGAAAACAATTGCTATCTCTTTCCACGTGTACTGAGAATGAAAACGGAAATCAGCTGACTAGTTCGTCACTATCTAATCTACTAGAGGTAGATACTCAATAGGCAGACTAACAAGGGTTTTAAAAGTGCAATTACTTACCAGGTACGGCATTCTTCCGAAAAGCTGTTGTAGGTAAATAAGATTATAAACTTCCCATCACACTTAAAACAGTTTTTTACACACTTTTACAGTTATTTACACACTCTCTACCTACTTATCTACAAAACTGTTGCACAAGTCCACCTTCGCGTTGCACACAAATGAAGGCACGCTTCCAAACATGTCATATCACATTATTTAATGTGTCCGTTTCACTTTTACTTTGTTTCGCGTTTGATTTAAAAGACGCCACAAGTTATTATCTCTATCATCGTAAACTCCGGCAGTATCCCTTGTGCTCGCAAGAGGATGACACAAGAACTCTAACACTTCCTCTTCGAGTTCTGATTTGAATTTCGTCGCCTGGGAGGCATTTAGGCTACCTCCCATTAAAGCCGTGGCTGATAATTATAGAGCACCTTATATATTTGATGGGCCGACTTTTGTCCACTATCTCGCCTGGTGGTAACCAATGATGCGATCTACGGTGAAGTACGTCGTCCTATAGGCAACGTATTCACTCGGGCCTTGAAGACACCCAGGTTATGCCCTTTAGGAAATACAGACTCTGGCAAAGAATTCCACTCCGTAGCAGTACACACAAGGAAACTTGAAGTTATCTAACTATATCGATACCGGAAATTTCAATTGTCGTAAAGGACAAAACGCGAATTTACAGCAGAGCCCAAAAACAAAAAAAAAAAAGTTTTTGTCTTATATCTTTCTCAAAGAAAGTGCTATTTTTGTGACGTTAAAAGAAACCCTAACTATTTTTTCACGTTCTATCCATATTAATTAACAAAATAAACCAAACTTAATTATTTACCAAAATTAGTGTCCTTTACAACCCAAAAAAAAATAACTGAAGTACTTTACAGCCACGAAAAATTGGTATGGGTAAAGTCAGATACGTCGTAAAAGATTACTCTTGATCATCAATGGGTAGTACAAGTCAATTAAATCAAAAACTAAAGGAGGTAAAAGGAACAAAAAACCGAAAGCTCTAAATGGAAATGTCTACAATGGGTAGTAAAACCAAGAGTTTTTTTATTATTTTTTATTTATTATTCAAAGAATTAGTAAAAAGAAAGTAACAAAAATATTATTCTAATAGGAACTCACAATTTTATGCAACTTTTTAAAATTTAAATCTCTAGTAATCGTTGCGATGCAGAAAACAACTGAAGTTTTAGAATAATCAGCTAATAAACTTATCTATTAATTAGTTTTTAAATTGAATCTAAAACAATAATCAACAATAGTCTTAGATTATTTGCAGAAAAAAGTTTAATTAATAAAACTTGACTGCTAAAAAAATTATTAAATTTAAAGTAAATTCAGCCTTTTAAATTATTAGCAATAAATGGTAAAGGTACTGTTTATTTTTAATAATCACTTAATAAACTAATTTACTTTTAATTTTTTAACAATATTATTGGAACTCAAACAACAGCACGGACTTAAACATAATAAAGTTGAAATAAACAAAATAATAACAAATTTTGCCCTCAAGAGCTTAAAACTCAAAGTACCAACTTATTATTAAAATTATAATGACAAGTATTTTCAGTCTTTTATTATTATGAAATTAGGTTCTTTTTTCTTTGTTAGTCTCACAAATGATCAAATAAGTTGGAGGTCTAATTATTTGACCTTTTTGTAAGGCTAGTACTTTTCAGTGAAGTAATAATAATAATAATAAGCCCGCAGGGCACCTTGAGGCGAGGTGACGGGCATTAGCGATCCCGCGGGCTACCATCATCCCGAGTGCTCCAGGGAGAAGTCACCGTTCCTTCTTCTCCGGCTTGCCTTAATTGGCTGGCTGGAGTGAACGATGACAAGGAACAGGTCTCCCACCTCTGGCTTGCCTTCATTGGCCGTCCAGAGTGGAGTCGCGAGAGCAGTGATCCTGCTCGGAGGGTAAGAAACTATTCGTAAGTCGCGAGTGGGCCAGGGATGCAGGAGGCTTCGGCTGGAGCAGATGATCTGAGTAGAAAGCGGTGGTAGTTTCTTAACCCTTCAGCCACTCACATTCTCGTTGCCCCTATGTTGCTATATTTAGCAACCATTCCCGGGGCCCGGTCGGTGAGTTGGCGAGTCTCCGCCTGCCATTTTTACGTGTAAAAATTACATTGTTTTGGCAGGTGCCATAGTCATTCATAGTTCCCAATTTACCAATCCACAGTAACCCATCCATAGCCCTACCTTTTTTTTTCCATTATTCACAATAGTCCTACACTAACCGGGGACTGTCCTTGGGTGCATTTCCATAGTGAATACAGGGATAGTCGCCGGTTTGTGTCTCCATTACATTTAGATTAAAGTTGTCTAAAGGGACTCTGCGCAGTTGGCTTCGGCCCCTCGTACGCCTCCCAAATGACCGGGACCCTGTGGTCCCGTGAATGGTAAAGACATACATAATAATAATAAAAAAATAGCAAAAAATAGCTATAAAATATAATCTAATATCTACCCCGCCAGTACCTTACTATAAATATCAACCGGAAACTGTACTTGAAAACGCATTCCATAAATTATACTTTGATCGAGCCATTCTCACTGACAAAACCACTCATTACAATAGATATTACCCTCATTGACAAAACTAACAAAACTGCACAAATCATAGACATAGCCATACCAAACACCCACAATCTACAAAATACAATAGCCGAAAAACTCTCCAAGTATACGGACCTCAAAATTGAAATAGCCAGAATGTGGCGACTCAGCAATGTCACTATCATCCCCGTAGTACTTTCAACAACAGGTGTGATCCCGAAACAACTCCATAATTCAATAAAATCTCTAGATCTCCCGCCTTACACATACCAAAGTCTCCAAAAAGCTGCTATTTTAAATACTTGCCACATAGTTAGAAAGTTCTTGAATGAAACAGATGTTTCGTACACCCACACCTAAAATTAAGACACCTAAGTGGGATAGCACTTGGCTTCGGCCCGTACTATCCCTCAAACCCGGCCTTGTAGCCGAGCTAAGATAAAAGAAACAAGGAATAATAATAATAATAATAGCCTTTATTCAGATAAAGATAAGAACAACAGAACAATTTTACAAACTGGACTTAATTTAACGTCTCAGCTTAATTGATGGCATTGACATCTTCATCTGTTTGCCCAGCTTTGGCAAAGGCCTCCTCCATGTCTTTCCATTCTGCTCGATTTAGAGCTTTTCTTGTCCATGTTTTTCCCGCTGTCGCCTTTATTTCGTCTTCCCACCTTCTAATCTGTCGGCCACGTTTTCTTTTCTTGTCTCTAGGATACCAATACACTATGTTTCGGTTCCACTTTGCGATGCCTCTAATCATATGCCCCGTCCATTGCCATTTAAGTTTCCGTTCAGTTCTTCATTTCAGTGAAGTAACTTACCATAAATAATTATTTAAGTGACTTGATAAAAAAAATGTTAGAAGACAGTAAAATCAATAAAACTCTTAATTTGTAATAAAAAATATTATTATAATGTCGTATAAAAAGTTAAATGCAAAAATGAGGCTTACGACCTGTAAAATAATTAAAACATGACTTTACGCTCCGTATTGAAAATTATTTTTACGATACATCCCAAATAGTAAAAAAAATCACGCTAGAGATGTTGAAAAGCCAGGTCGTAAGGGGATTTTTTTTAGAGATAGATTTTTTTTAATACTACCAATCAATAGAAGTCGCGACGCTGATTCCAAATATATATATAACTCATTTTCGGCAAAATGTCCTTTACGACAATTGAAATTTCCGGTGTCGATATGGTTGGGAATCGTGTAATATAACTACACACATAAGCGGGTACTGTAGATACATTTACATGAGTGGCATGGGGGCGTGCCTCCGCGACACACGTGTACAGTGAGTGCCGCGGGCGACGTCCGCAGAGTGCGTGCTGCGCGGCGCCACGCTGGTGCTGAGCGGGTACGAGAACCCGCGCCGCGCCGCCGTGCGCCGCGCCGCGCTCGCGCTGGGCGCGCGCCTGCAGCCCGACTGGGGGCCCGCCTGCACGCACCTCATGTGAGTACTGGCGCCACTCGGCACGCCGTTTTTTGCTTTAGAAACAATACAAAAAAGGTGTAAGCGCGCTTTTGTCTTGACGTGATGAAAAATATATCATATGACATAACATTTACTGTTCTTTACGTGACAAGTTAATTGCTAGGTTGGAGCGGTGCCGTTAAAGTAAAATATGACCTTTAGAGTCCAGTTTGTTGTGAGTATCCGTTTATTTAAAAAAATGTGCAAATTATAATTTTTAAAGTACACAGTAGGTAATTCCTACTGCAGTAACATTGATGCAAATTGAAAACGAATTTTTAAAGTAATAAAACCTAAATAGTTTTTGTATACTATATTTATGTAGTGCTTAACACATGGCTGTATAAAATGTGGTATGTGTTAGGTACTCTTTAGTTATTCAAATTATTACCCCCAGCTGCGCGTTCCCCAACACCCCCAAACTACGCGCGGTGCGGGCGGGGGCCGCGGGGGCCGCGGGGGCCGCGGGGCCGGCGGTGCCGGCGGGGGCCGCGGGGCGGGCGGTGCCGGTGGCGCGCGCGGAGTGGCTGGACGCGTGCCTCGCGCGGCGCCGCCTGCTGCCGTGGCAGTGGTACGCCACCGAGCCCGAGCGACGCGTCACGCCGCCGCCGGACTCCGAGCCCGACGACTCGGGTAACTTCTACTTACTACCGAGTGCTTTAACTGTTTCTATCTTCTAAAGTTCGACCCTCGTACTATAAATGACTTAAAATCCATGAAGAGTTTGTTTGAATGCGCTAATCTAAGGAACAACTAGTTTGATTTTAAAATTCACTTTGTTGTGGGTTTCAAAGTGCATTTATCAAGAAAGATAATTATAAGAAAGTTCGATTAAGATTGGATTTTTGTAGAGCGCGACACTGACGATGAAATCGAAAAAGTGCTACGAGATCAAAAGAAGCGGCGAACGGAGGCGAGCACGAACAACGAAGTGGAGTTGCGAGACGGTAGCGACAGCGACGGACAGGCCACGGAGGACGAGGCCGCGGCCGCGCCCGCCGCCCCGCGCCCGCCCGCCGGCGCGCTGCCCGCCTTCCTGGACGGCTGCACCTTCAGTTTGCGCGCCGCCGGCGCCGCCGTCGCGCCCCGCCTGGCGCGGTACGTGCGCGCGTACGGCGGCGACGTACTGCACGACGGCGCGACGGACGACGCGCAGTACGAGCTGGACGCGCGCGGCGCGGCGTGGCTGGCGCGCTGTCACGCCGCGCAGGCGCTGCTGCCTTACCCCTGACATAATCATTATTTCAGATTATATTACTCTTTGCAATGATGTTTGCCTTTTATTGACGATAGAAGCTTTTACACGGCGTCAGGGCTTTTGTGCAATCTTTCAAGTCAAAACTAGTTAACCGTTAACCGATTGTAATAAAACTTGGTACATATACGGATCGTAAGTTAAGTTACGGCGATCGAGAAATTAATTAAAAAGAATTTAATTTTAATGTTTATTGTTACAATGGTTCTACAAGACTGATTATAATAATAAGTAATATCTAATTCTAACTTATTGCTAAATATGCACTTTTGGCTACACGTGCTGATCGTCCGGAACTTGGTCAGCAATCATGGGTGCGGCGCATGTCCATCGATTGCTTAACTCGTATCAAGGTAAAAAACTTAATTTCGTACATTTTCGACATGTTCAATATTATTCATAATGACGTCATTATACATATCAACCTAATTGCTAACTCTTTGTGTATAACAAGTGCATAGTCAAGTGACAAATACGATCTATACTGCTCTGGAAATCAGTGCTGGGTGACTCGTATGCCTGGCTTACACTGAATGGGTAACCCATTTAGCATCTAACTGTTAACTTTACTTTTACTTATGCTGCATCATGGCTTGTGCTGAATGTTGTTTTTCTTTCTTATCTAACGGCCCAGACACGAGACTGCAATCTTAGCTGTCAGCGGGGTGACGTCGTGGAAAATCTCGCCTGGACGACTAGTTGAAATGAATACGGCTGAGACGAAATCCGCCGCAGCTCGAAATGTCAACAATAGTGTATTTTACTCATTTTTAAAAAGTCTCTCAAATTGATTCTATGGTGTTAGTGAAGTACTAAAAAAAATACAAAATTTTTATTCAATCGCTAACTACCCTAAAAATGCATTTAATATTTACAATTTCAAATTTCCCACGCTTTTACGAAAATAAAGGCCGCCATATTTTCTCTATGGTCGTGATCTCAGTTTGCTATGTAAACATTGAGCTGTTGTTGTTATTCTTCGTTAAATTGTTTTTTCTCTCAAATATGAGCTATTATTCGACTTATCGTTGGTGTGGTGTTCCGGAATGCAGGAATACTAGTGTTAAAACACCGAACAAATTGTGGATCCAAGTGCCAACCGAGATAAATATGAGAAAAAATTGGTTCGAAGTTGCCGGAAGAGATCTCAGTCAATTACACAATAAATCCCGTATATACTATTGTGAAGATCACTTTGATGTAAGTATCTATATATATTATTCATCTAAAGTATCTTTCATTCACAATAACTTCCATTGCAATGAATTTATTGTGGTGTAAAGATCATATTTTAGAGGTTATAAAAATAAAACTTATGCTAATATTTCACTTACGACTTATATTTCAGTTGGAACACGACATGGAAAATTACCTGAAGTATAAATTAATGGGTTCAGTAAAAAGGATTCGATTGAAACCTGATTGCGTACCCTCCAGATTTCATTCAAGAAAACACAAGTCTGATCATACTTCAGACGATCTTGCATCAAAAAGGCTAAGAATTTCAGAAAATTCTCTCCAGGGTGCCCTACATACAGAAGAAGATATTGCCGAAACATCATCATTCTGCACTGAAGGTAATTTCACATCTCTCATCATCTTCCTACCATCATCATCTATCATCTTCCTACACTTAAAGATAAATGAAATTTAATAACAACAGATTTGTACCAAATCACTACAGCCCAAAGGCTACTTATCTTACCTTCTTCTAATATTTATAACCATAACTATGTCCATACTATACTACCAATACTTATAAGCATTTTGATTGAGTAACATAGTTCTTTATTTACAATATACTTTATTTACAATATAATAATACTATGTATTACATTTACAGATTTGCAGACATTAATGGAAAATAAATATGATAAAGCTGTTCAAGTAGCTCAAATACAGGAACATTCTTCAACACAAGTCATTCTAATCCAGAAACATAAAGTTATTCAAGCTCGTATAAAGACACAGTGCAAAAGTAAGCAGGTTCAAACTGGTGTGAAAACTAAAGATAGTGTAACTTCGCCAATTAAGTTCATCACATCAACTGCTACTTCACCCTTAAAACCAAATCCACAAATAAAAAGTGCCACAAATCCATATCACGAAATCATCCACATCAAATACCGTATCACGAAAACTACGTTTTATTGAAGAAAACTGTGATAGCGATACATCTTGTGCACCTTCTTTAGTAGGATCAACAGTTGATCAAGATTATTCTCCATCTGAGACAAGTGTTTCTAAGGCAACTTCAGATGTTAGCTTAGAGGCTGAAAGGAAAAAGCTTGAAAAAATAAATCTGAAAAGTACTCTTTCCAAAATAATCAATAAGCCAAAACTATATATTGGTCTTTCTAAAAACCTATATTTCCTCATTGATTTAATAAAAAAGCACACAAACCTCACTGAGCAGAATATTTTATTATGTTTAATGAAAATCAAATTAAACAGAACATTTACACAATTAGGAGATGATTTTGATTTGTCCGTCACACAAACCAGCAATATATTTTTCAATAGCATGCCTGAGATTGTAAAAGTTCTTTCACCATTTATAAAACATTTTTCAAAAGCAACAATAAAAAAAAATTTGCCTATAGCATTCAGACACAGATATAACCAGGTAACTTGTATAATAGATTGCTTGGAAATTGAAATCCAAAAACCTTCCAAAGCTGTCCATCAAGCATTAAGTTGGTCAGAATATAAAAAAATACCATTAAATATCCGCGCATATTAGGCTGTTTACGTGTAACACAAATAGTGGAATAACTTTAGAACAGTAGCTTTTTTTAAAATTATTTTTTCGTGATTAATTATAGAATAAATGTAACAACAAAACCTTAGATTTACTGAAGTTAATTTATTAACACCTTATATATTTTTCCAGGTTTTCTACTGAAAACTTGTAACGTTCTTTACTTAGTACATATGTATGTACATACATAATAACTACTAAAATAAGCACTGTTAATGTAAATGACCAAAAAATGCATGTGCTAAGATGCGAATCCATATAATTATAATCCCATGTCTAGTAATAAGACACAGGTAATTTTTGTCGGTGTCACTGGCAGAAACTAGCTGTTTTATTTACAGACGTTGATCAGGCTGATTTAGTTACCGTCTCACGCAGGGCGGGAGGAGGCACTCGATTATATTCCGACTTACAAGAAAAGCTTCCTAAGCCAGATAAGGCATAACTTTAAAATTTCATGCATAATAAAAATATCTAGTGAGAGTTTATCAATTTATTGAACAGTTATAATAATATGTAGATGTTAGTGGGGCAGGTGTGGGTGCCGGTCTCACTGCGAGGTCAGCAGCGTCAGCTTCTCGTTGAGCTGCAGCTGCGTCTTGATGAGCTGCGCCAGCGTCACCACCTGGACACGGCCTAGCTATACCAATACGTACTGGGGACATCGCACTAGCTGTGGTCCATGGTAGCTTGGAATTTGATTCGATGATAGCAAAAATAATCAACCTCTATTTCGTTCCTTATTTAAACAAAGGACATCATCATTCTGGTACAAAAAAATAAACTGGTCAGACAAATTAGACACAGGACTATTTCCAATAGTCAGATTAAGGACTTCAAATACATTAAATAGTGTGCGTTACCAGGCCAGATTTTGTCGAAAATGGTCATTTGAATCTTTGAATTTGAAATTTGAATGAAAATGATAATTAGTTGTGCGGCTTCTGTAATTGGTGCGCTTATAGTTTGTTAATTATTTCACAAAAACATTTCCTGCTGGGGTAACTTTACCTCAGCCAGACCTTTTTCTTTCTAATGGAAATATTTAAATAATTACTAGTTATAAAATTAGTTGTCTAGATGATGTCTGGCCTGCTGCTAATGCAATTATGGGGTTATTTAATGGTGTGCGTTCCATAAAATAACCCCATAATTGCATTTTCTGAGTAATTATGTAGTTCTAAGGTCCACTTATGGCCGAAATCAATCACTTACGAAATTATGTCTATTAATTTCTGTCAAAGACCTAGACCGATCCACATGTTTTGGATTAAGATAATTTAGGTAATAGCATAACTTTCAAATGTATCTTCTGGGCGTATTCGAAATAAATGTACTTTCGAGGCAGTAGTGAGAAAGAAAAAAGGAGGCGTCACCATGAGTAGATCTTTGACGCTGGAGGCGAAGGCGTCCGCGAATGTGTCGGCGGCGAGGTTGGGCACGGAGTTGACGAGCTCCAGCAGCTCGCGGCCGGCCGCGTTGTTGGGCGCCGCGCGCTCCGCCAGCACGTCCTCCACGTGCGCCAGCGCCTGCTCCAGCAGCCCCGACAGCGCCGCCGCCGCCTCCGACACCTGCGCCAGGTCCGGCATCGGCGCCACCTGCCGCGACCGCCCGCCCGCGCCCGTCGTCTTCTGACACAAGTTCAGGCCTACGATCTGCAAGGTCACACCGGGTTCTTACTTATCGTAATATGAATGCATTCCAAATATTTCCTGAACAATAAACTTGAATTTTGATACATTTTGACTGCACGGTTGGTGCGGTGGCTGGGCAACCGGCTGCCGTGCAACGTGTCGCGGGTTCGATTCCCGCACGGAACAACACTTTGTGTGATCCACAAATTGTTGTTTCGGGTCTGGATGTCATTGTGTATGTGAACTTGTATGTTTGTAAACGCACCCACGACACAGGAGAAAATCCTAATGTGGGGCAACGTTTCTTAAAAAAAAAAAATTGTTAAAAGCCTGACTCAGGACGCCAACTCTATACCTTTTGGTCTGAAGCTCTGAGGTAGTGACCGGTCGACTAGGAGGCAATGAACAATAGTTTCATATAATAATAATGATAATAGCACCTCTGGCTCGTAGCAAGTGAGGCCGACATCGATGGGCGTGAACATGCAGCCCTGCTTCCCGCGCGGCACGCCCAGCGCCACGCAGACGTAGGCGCGCAGCCCCATGCGCGCGCCCTGCAGCGACGTGTCCAGCGTCACGTGCACGGGCTCGCGGCACTCGCGCGAGTAGTACTCGTGGATCACCGACGAGTGGTTCGTCACCTCCGCGCCTGTAGCCCACCATCCTGCAACCAAACTCTCTTTCATGTAACAGCCAGCTCATTGCGGCTTTAAAGGGGAGTTAGTACAAGAGGACCAGTAATGGGTTCTTAGTTCCTATGTGAAAAACATAACAATGATAAAATTACATTAAACTTATACCTTTTTCTATTTTACTATTGTACATAATATGATAATATTGGAACTACCAGTGTAGCTAATGTGCAAGCAAAAACCACTCAGCTGCTATATAACATGTAGCGCATTCCATTCCAACATGTTACAACTGTTTGTGTGATCCACAAATTGTTGTTTCCAGTCTGGGTGTGATGTGTATATAAATTGTACACCTACAATGTTTTTTTTTTTCTTTTTCTATTTTGTATCCCGCAACACAGCAATCTGTTTATAAAACATTTAGCCGCTTTCTTGGCTGACTCATTGTCTGAGTGTGGCATATTGCATTGAAGAGAAGTATCCAATGAATTTCTCTTCCTACTGGCTGTTGAATCGGTCTATGAGGTTAGGTACACTGCTCCTCTTCAGTCTAGCAAATTGGATACTTCCAGATCCCGATAACTTAGAAGCAAGGACATTGATGTCAATGTCCTTGCTTCTATCTAAAAAAGCTATATCTTCTATAAATATCTATAAATATCTTCTATAAAAGCTATCTAAGCATGTGCTTAGATAGCTTTTTCTGATAGTTTGAGCCTCTCTGAGAAATTTCTTCTCTAACAGTTTTTAGCCTTAGGTCTTGTTAAATGTATTTGTTGCTAATGCTTTTGGGTATATTGTACATGCATCTCATTGCCTTCATTTGAAACCTTTCCAGAATTTCTATTTGCTGGTACTTGCTGTTCCCCAGAGCTCAATACCGTATGCCCAGATCGGTTTCAGGATAGCCTTGTATACTGCCATTTTGCTTTCATTCGATAGTTTTGAGTTTTTACCGATCAACCAGTGCATATTTCGATGAGTTGTGTCGAGCTGTTTTCTTTTGGTCCAGATGTGTTTCCTCCAAGTTAATCTTCTGTCGAGATGCATGCCAAGATATTTAGCAGTTTCGTCTTGCGGTATTTGTTCGCCATTAAGTAGAACAGGAGGGCAGTTTCCTTTTCTTAAGGTAAAAGTGACATGGACTGACTTGGTTTGATTAGCCTTTATTCTCCATTGTTTCAGCCATGTTTCAACTTCATTAAGGTGATTTTGCAGGGTTTCCGAAGCGATATCTGGATACTTATCCACTGCCAGAATTGCAGTGTCATCCGCATAGGTGGCCATGGTGGTATGTGCGTGAGTGGGTACATCTGCAGTAAACAGAAGATACAAAACAAGCCCTAGTATGCTGCCCTGTGGGACTCCTGATTGTATTTCGTACAATTCTGATGTCTCACCATTGAATTTAATTTGACTTCATAACATCTTTTGCTTAGGTAACTCTCAAGTATTGGAAAAAAGGAGTGTGGCAGAGACTTCTTGATTTTGTACAGTAGACCCTCTTGCCAGACCTTGTCAAAGGTCTGACTAATATCCAGGAATGCAGCCGAACAATATTGCTTGGTTTCAATTGTAGGACCGATAGTATCTGCCAATCTGTGTACTTGCTCGACGGTACCATGGCTATGTCGAAAACCAAATTGATGTTCTGGAAGTACTCTATCTAGGTGTGGATTGAGACGATTGATGATAATCCTTTCAAAGATCTTACTGAGAAGAGGGAGTAGACTAATTGGTTGGTATGATGACACTTCTTCTACAGGTTTGCCAGGTTTAGGGATCATAACAACTTGAGCTATCTTCTACTGGCTTGGATAATATGAGAGCCTCAGGCAGGCATTAAAAATGTTTACTAAGTAGATTATTCCTTTTCTCGGCAGGTTTTTCATCAGCATGGAGTCTATAAGGTCATATCCAGGGGCATTTCCAGATTTCAGAGCCATAATCATCTTAGCTATCTCTTTAGGACTTACTGGTTTAATAGGTGCACAAAGCTGGTAAGGAGATTTTAAGTAGGTTATAATTTCTTTATCAGTTTCTGGGTTATTACTGGGGAAAGGTTTGAAGACACTCTGAAGATATTCAGCAAATACTGTTGCTTTTTCTAGATCGGATCTAGCCCAGTCCCTGTCCTGTTTCCTTAATGGTGGAACATAAACATCCTGCAAGCTATAAGGGATGCTCAAAATACAGAGAATACAAAGAAAAGATACTTAAAATAAAACCTAAATCCAACAACATACAGGTCAAGAATACAAAAGAATCAGATCAAACAAATATACACAACATGAATGAAACCTTCAAAACAACCTTACCCAAGAGAAGTTATTCAGATACGCTAAAAGGTAAAAATGGAAACCATAATAACAACACCCCATACATTCCTAATGAATCAGGACATATAGCCAGCCTATTGGACACCATGTTCAATAAATTTGAAGCAATCATGAAAAACATGATGGACAGCATGATGGATCGGATGATCCAACTTATTACACAGATAGTAACCCAGAGGGCCTAAATATCCGGTTGATTACCTGGAATGCCAACGGACTAACTGATAGGAGGCAAGAGCTTGAACTGTTTATGAATACTGAAAACATTGATATTGCTCTCTAATATCTGAAACGAGATTTACACGTCAATCATACATTAAAATACAAAACTACAGTATATATAGGACTGAACATAGATCTGGAAACTCGCATGGAGGGACAGCCGTTATAGTCAAAAGTAATATAAAACACCACATCCTTGAACCATATAAAACTGATAAAATACAAGCAACCTCTATTTGTATTCAGCATAAATCGGAATTGACTACTGTGTCTGCTGTGTACTGTCCACCAAGACATGTAATATCCTCTGATGATTTCAAGATGTTTTTCAGTCAATTAGGCACACATTTCATCTGTGGAGGAGACTGGAACTCCAAACATACTATTTGGGGTTCAAGGCTTATCAATCCTAGAGGAAGACAACTATATAGAAGTACACTAGATCTAAAACTGGATATCCATATCCCACAGTCAACCTACATACTGGCCCACAGACCAAAACAAGATACCTGACCTATTAGACTTCTATATAACAAAAAATATTGGCAGAGGTTATATAAAAATAGAAGCGTGTGATGACCTATCTTCAGATCACACCCCAGTAATCCTAAATGTGTACCAAAAAGTTATCCTGCAGGAAACTACCATCAAACTACATAATCATAAAACTAACTGGAAACAATTTCAAGAAATGGTCAGTGAAACATTAGATCTAAAAATTAAACTAAAATCGCCTGAGGACCTAGAAATAAGCATTCAAAAATTCAATACTATTCTTACTGCCGCCTGTATAACTACACCTACACAAAAAAACCCTAAATTAAAACTGAAAAACTACCCCAAACTAATAAGAGACAAAGTCCAAGAACAGCGAAAATTGAGGAAAGAATGGCAACATACAACCTTCAGATAAAACCAAGTTTAATAAAATTACAGAAGAAATAAAGATACTTATCAAAGATCTGGAGAATCACACAGTGCAGAGTAAATTGGCCCACTTAACTCCCCATAAAGACACCAAGTATTCACTTTGGTGCGCAACAAAGAAATTGAAACAACACCTACAATGTGAGGGAAAATCCTAGTGTGGGGTAAGTCATAAGAAGATAAATAACTAAAACTGTAATGTGAGTATTTCAATAGTATTTTTTAAATCTGAGGAGTTAGTTTGTTTGTGTGTATTTAATGATTCTTTTAGTGTTGGATAGTCCAATTAATATCAACAAAGAAATTATAATTATACACTATAAAAAAATTACGCCGCAAGCAATGGGACCTACACACAGGTACCTAGTTACATCATAAAATATAAAAGGTATTTCTTAACCCTTACTTAATCGACGACGTGCGCCAAAAGTTGTACTATACACTTGACCATAACATGTACAAACATTATTGTTACCCACCGACAATGTTCTCTGATGCATTCACTCTCCTGTTTAGCTCGTACACATCCATGGCGTAGTTGAGTTCGGCCTCGACTTGGTCAGCATGTTCCTTGTGTGGTACACAGAAGCAGTTTGTCACTTCCACAATCCCCTTGTCGCAGGTGCCTGAACATCACAATAATATAACCTCAAAACAACCCTTAACTTACACATTTATATCAGGATATAGTAGTCACCACAAACCATTAAAGAACCAAATCTCTATTACGTAAATGTAGATGCAATAAGCAGCTACACGATTGTTTTAACGATACTAGGACGAAATACAGGCACATGACGATGTCAGCCGTAAACATTAGAATAAAATTTTGTGTAGAATTAAATGTTTTACAGCACCATTCTTTTTAACTACAATACTTACCCAATAAAGTACCAATAACTCTGTGTGAATCTGCATTACGCCTCTCATAAGCATCTACTATTTGAAATAACACCACAGGGTGAATCTTGACACTTAGATTCAACGCCATGTTGACTTTAGAAAGGCCGATGTTGACTGATGTTTGTCTTGTCGTCAAAAGATTGTCCCAATAAGCTCTTGATTGTCCCTCTATACCATAGATAATACTCCAGATATTTTCCTACAGAGTGTAAATAATAGCACTATGGTCAAGAGACCTATAGATTAAAAATTACAAATAGAATAAGTTCCCCATGGTTCCCATTCGATGATTTTCCCCCTTAAAAAAAAAAAAAATGGTTCCCATTTGATTAAGTAATATTTCTCTTCTTTCTGTATTTTACGATGTCTAATCTTCCATATGATAATATGAATTAATCCAGCAATGTTAATTGACGTGATAACGGCAAGAGACCAGATGGTATGTGGTTGGGCGTTGTTGCCTTGGAAGATGGGTAGGCCTTTTGTGGGGGTACGACGCGCGACGAGTGTAGACACCCGTGAGCTATCACATCTTCTAAGTGCAGATGGCGTAAATGTTCAAATTTTTAATAGTTTGGACCTTTAGGTACGTCTATGGTACGTCCACCTTCACTGTCAATGTCATTGTCAGTTGTCATGTCCAAAGACTACAATACTATATGTCATGTCCTCAGTCTCAATAAATTTGGCATGGCATGGCAGATTTACCGAGCACAGAACGCGTTGCATCATTTATTTTTAATTTCCTTGTTGGTTATTTTTGTGTTAAGTTGCTTTTGAAGTTAGGAAAGAGAAAAATGTGTTAATAGTTTAGAAATAACCTATATAGACCGAAATTAGTACTAGGAATCCCAATTATAGCTTTTCGAATTTCATTCTTTCTTAGAACTATAGGTTTTACGAACGAAGTGGAAAATCCACACAATTTCCAAAAATGTATCGTACCTTAGCTAGAATTCTGGAACCTATCAGAAATCAGTTGGTAAGCACTCATGTCGAATAGACCAGTAGTACTTGCTTGATTGATTGGTAGTAACAAAGTACTGCTGTTAACCTGTATGTCATGTTGGTAGTCGAGGAAGGCACGACTGGGGAGTGCAACTAATGGCGGTAACGCATTCGAACGGAACAGCATTTCCAAGGAGCAACAGCTGTCTGAAATTCTAAAGCGTTCACTGCCTGGCATCACATATGTCAGTGTAGAAGACATATCTGGAGGTTGTGGTGCTATGTTTGAGGTAAAATGTATTTTAAATGAAGTCTATTTAGCAAATACTATTATAGCTGCCTTCAAGTATGTGCCTCATCAATGTAATCCATTTTGTATATTATATCATCAGGTCCCCGTATATGATTATTTTTTTATTTCAGATTAATGTAGAAGCCAAAGAATTCTCTGGCTTATCTCGAGTCAAGCAGCACCGATTGGTAACCGAGTCATTGAAGAGTGAGATAGCAGAAATGCATGGCATACGTATTCACACTACAGTACCAGCAGCTGGTAGTAAATGACGATGTTTGTAATACTACCTGTGGTAATTGTGTTAGGTTCCGGCAAAGAAACGAAGCATAATCTTCAGTTGTGCTCACTGGTAGTTTAGACTATGAAGCAATGTTGATTTTTGTTAGATATTTATTGTTATAGTTTTACGATAATGAGTTGTTATTTGACTTTGGTATAGCCAAGTTATAATAATAATATTATGAAAAAGATTGTAATAAATAGATACAACAAGAAATGGAAGTTTTGGTTTCAGTGTGATTATAAGAGGGGCAAAGTCAAAGTACCTATTCATTTTAATTAATTTAGTAATGTTCAGGCAGCCAGGTTTTAATTTAATTGTCTGTGTGTTGGTTTTTTAGTGCAGGCAGGTGCTTCTAGCTAAATGTAGATTTGTATGAAAAAGGAATAAGGCACACACTTCATCGCAACACTCAATACTTAAAAATCAATGTTTTATAATCTCACAGCCAAAATTGTTTTATTAGGGGCTACTGTATTTTTGCACACTGATTGGCACTAGTGTGAAACTTGTTCTTTGTCAAAAAGGATAAATAATTTGTAGTTTAATTAGAGAGTTAGCAGATTGGCTAACATTAGAGAATTAGCTAGTATCACACCATTGGCAGGCCATTGGAATGTTGTTAGTACATAATAATTTTTACATAATTCGGACCAAATATTCTTCTTATACTTCAGTGTGTAAACACCCATGAAAGGTATTTTAAAAATTCCACCCCTGAAGGGTCAAACTAGAGGATGATAGTTTGCATTTATGTCTATTATTTTGAAAGTATAAACAAAGTTTTGAAAAGGGTCTTTCAACAAGGACAATGAGTAAAACACCAAATGTATTAAATTTAGTTTATCACACGTCCGAAGTAATGATTGTCATGTTGTTTTGAAAGGCCAAAAGTTAGAATTTGTCGACGAGACGGTATTTTTTAGGTATTACATTAGACAATAGGCTACAATGGGGCACGCATATAAAGGCGCTTTTGGGGAGATGTAAGCTCAGCTGCTTTTGCGGTTAGACAGATTAGACAGCTCACGGACGTGGATATGGCAAGGCTTGTCTATTTTAGTGACTTTTACAGCATTATGTCGTACGGCATTTTGTTGTGGGGTCGAGCTGCAGAAATAGAATCAATTTTTATTCTTCAAAAGCGGGCTATCCGAGCAATACCTATATAACTTACGCCATTGCGAATCGCTAAGGGAATTGTTTAAAACGACAAATATTTTTAACGGTGCCCTGTCAATACATATATGAAAATATAATTTAAGTAAGAAAAAATAGGCAATTGTTCGAAAAAAAAGCGATAGACATAATCTTAATACTAGAGGCAAAAAAAGGTAGACTGCAATTCAGACTATCCAAGGTACAGAAATCCTTCATGGTGCGAATTGTGTAAATAAGCTTACTACAGAGTGATTGATTATCTTGAGGATAGGATAAGGCGGCCAACCGTTCCGTATTCTGTCGGACCGTCCCGTAAAACGGATTAGATGCGTGCGTCCCGCAAGTCCCGCATACCTATTTCTCTACTACACGACACAACCACACGCACACTAACAACAGCGCGAATAAATGAAGATAACTTGTTTGACGAAGTAAGTTATGTGTGTGAACGTGAACAATGATGTGCTAAAGGGCTAGAAGGAGAAAAGTTCAGCACAGAACAACATTTTTTTTGTAGGAGGAATATCATCCAATGACTTCTTCCGCCTTGGATTAGGCGAGAGGCAGTAACAGACTCTTACTGACTAAAAACCACCCTGTTCCTACTCCTGCTTAGGCCTTCTGCGGCTCCGTATAGGGCAACAGTCAACAACACAAAAAGTCCCGCATTGGACTTTCAGAAAGTTGGTAGCCTTAGGATAGGAATGCCTGACATCGTGTTGGTTCGGCTCCACTGGACAATACTCAAATGTAGTCGGTACCTATAATTCAGATTCCGATAATAGGTACTCTATTTTTCTTGTAGCATCGAGCATTTCTTTATGTAAACAAGTTTTTACTTTTTTTTTCTTGTATAGAAGCACTATTTTCAAAGTCAAAATCATTTATTTCAATTAGACCAGTAAGGCACTTTTGAACGTCAAAACAAAATATTTAAATATTAAATAATAAGAAAAAAATGTCAGTCTGTAGGTCAGTCCTCTAGTGAAGCTATTTGTTCGTTCCAAAGTGTAGATTCCTATGGAGGGCTTATTCCACTTTTCCCCGTTGGATGATCCCCATTGATGGGGGTTAGTGAACTTTTTGTTCACTATTCCCCGTTGACCCAAAATTTTTATTTAATGGGGATAAGTGAACTAAAAAGTTCAATAATCCCCATTAGGTAGGTACGTTAAAAAAATAAAATATATGAATCATGTTACATTTATTATTTAAAAATATAACTTTCTTATACCTAATAAAATCACAGATTGTACAATTATTAATTTAAAATAAAAAAATGTAACTTTCTTATACCTAGTAAAATCACAGATTGTACAATTATTAATTTAAAATAAAAAATATAACTTTCTTATACCTAATAAAGTCACAGATTGTTACAATCATTAATTTAAAATTGTAGCATGAAAATATTTCATTCTTATACCTTGTAAAATCACAGATTGTACAATTATTAATTTAAAATAAAAAATATAACTTTCTTATACCTAATAAAGTCACAGATTGTTACAATCATTAATTTAAAATTGTAGCATGAAAATATTTCATTCTTATACCTTGTAAAATCACAGATTGTACAATTATTAATTTAAAATAAAAAATATAACTTTCTTATACCTAATAAAGTCACAGATTGTTACAATCATTAATTTAAAATTGTAGCATGAAAATATTTCTTTCTTATACCTTGTAAAATCAAAGATTACACTCACTTAAGTTTTTCTAAACAGTCCCCAATCGTAATTTCACCATTAATGAGTTCCATTTGGACCTCCTGTATATAATTATCGCGATTGATGCTTTTTTTTGTTTTTTCCGCTATACCTTTATTTTCAGAAACCCCCAATGCAAGAACTTCGTAATACGATGCATCTTCAGCCAACGCTGTGAGGAGCTTCATAATGTTGGGTTTCTTTATTTTCACACGCATTTTTATTTTATTATTCCATGCTTCGACTAAATTCGTAGTGCGATGAGTCTGTCCAAATACACACCACGTTTTAATAAAATCATCTTGTAGCCATTGTCTGAGCATGTAATTTCTAAACTCCTTGCTATTATCATCGTCATCAGGGCTTTGAGAGGCAACATAAAACCAACCCGCAATGATTTTATCTGATGGTAACAAAACCAAAGCAGTGCTAAGTGCAACTTGTCTTCTGGTTAATTTATCTTTTGTTAGTTTGAGTTGTTTTCCTTTCTTCCATAATGCCTGGGTGAAATGGAAATAACAGCCGCTAATAGATATATTTACAAAAACATTTCGCATTGCGTTAGTTAAGGAACCCCAATATACACATATTAGCTTCGTAAGCAAGAATAAAGTAACTAAATAATGACTTTTTATCTAGGTCATACATTATTACGAAATTACTGAATTAGCAGATAATTAGTATATAAGAAATCAATATTGTATTAAATTAAGATTATTCTTGTTGTAACTCTGTTCGAATAAATATATATTTTTTAATTTCAACGTTGTCAGTCACTTAAATGGCGCAGCCGGTAGGATTTCTGTAGTCAGTGTTCCAGTATTAGTATCTACTAGAAGACCGACGTCCGTTTCAACGGTTCAACAGAAATACCGATCAAACAAATTTTTTAAGAAGACTTCGTGGACAACAGCAGAGCTAACCAAACAACAAGAAGTCCGACACGAGATGGGAAAAGCTGCGGAACTGTGAGTAAATCTTTTCACCTTCCTTTCAGCTATCCATTTTTCGAACCTTGTAATAAGTTTTATGTGTTGTGTGTATTATTAGGGATTGGAAAACGCCGTGATAATACTTTGCAATATTATAACTTGTAGGCACTTAGTTAAGTGACATTATTTTTACATCGTAAGGCATATTTTTACGTAAAAAATTTTTTTCTTGACTTTTCCTTACTTCTTATTAATTAATAATCATGGAAGGAATTAACCGTGTTCCACAGGAAATGGTTAAAATCATTCCTATTTTTAGCGGAGATGCTAGGACATTAGCCCTATACTGAATTCGAATCAGTACTTGAATCGTTGGGTTCTGAGTACGCACATCACATAATCATGGGCGACTTTAACACAAACCTCGTTTCCCATGAATCTCCTCGTTCCCGTAGACTTCGTCACATAGTTGAGTCAGCTAGCCTGCACCTGTTACCACTTAATCCCACTCACCACAACACTGTTGGCGATGATTCCTGGCTTGACATTATCCTTGTTTCTAATCCCTCCCTCGTATCCTGTCATGGTCAGCATGATGCTCCGGGTTTTTCTCACCATGACATGATTTTCCTATCCTATATCCTGAAACCGCCCAAGGTGAGAGCCAAAGTTTTGTACCGGCGTTGTTTTGCGCGAATGGACATCGCCAGGCTTCAGGTTGACGCCTCCTTGATCGACTGGGAGCCTCTGATGGAAGCAACTACGGTTGATGACAAGATCGAGGTCTTCAACACTCTGGTGACCAAGCTGTACGACTGCCATGCTCCCTTTAAAATGACAAGGATTAAGCGACCACCCGCTCCGTGGATGACGTCTGGTATCAGAATGGCTATGCGACGCCGGGACCGTGCGTTCCGCAAACATCGTAGGGATCGTACGGACGAAAACTGGGCTGCTTTTAAAACAGCGAGAAATAGATGCAACCAGATGGTACGTGACGCTAAACGCCGCCATATTCTCGAAAACATATTATCTTCTTCTTCTTCTCCTGCCGATATCTGGAAATTCCTTGGAACTCTGGGTATCGGTAAAACGCAATATCCAGACCTTCCTAACACAATTGACTTAGACGATCTAAACAACCATTTCTCCACTGTCCCTGTCATGGATCGTCAAGTCAAACAACATACTGTGTTTGGGAGTTTTTAAAAAAGATAAGCTGTGAAGGAGGGATTGAAGGAAAGAATGTTATTTTTTATTCCGATAACTGCTGCGGTCAGAACAAAAATAAATATATAGCAACCCTTTATCTGTATGCTGTACAAATGTTGAATATAAATAGTATTACTCATAAATTCCTCATTAGAGGGCATACTCAAAATGAGGCAGATAGTGTACATAGCCTAATTGAAAAGGAAGTGAAGAAAAATCTTAAATCGGGGCCAATTTACACCCCTGACCAGTATGTGGCTTTGATTAAGTCTGCAAAAAAATGTAGTCCACCAATTAATGTGCATGAGATGACGTACAACATGTTCGTAGATCTTAAAAATCTACAAGAAGAATGGGGCTATAATTACACTATAAATATTGATGGGGAAACTGTAAATTGGAATGAGATAAAACAGTTAAAAATGTGCAAGGGTAATCCTTTTACATTTTATTACAAAAACTCGTATGAGGATGAATCTTTTAAAGAAGTGAACGTAAGAAACAAGAGAAAGAAAATGAAAACCGAGGTGGATATTTTGCTTGAACAAGCTTACACAGAAAGGCAAACCTTAAGTGCTAATAAAAAAAAGATTTAAAGGAACTACGGACAAAAGGATTGATTCCTTCGTATTATGATTTTTATTATAATACAATTTTGTAGGATTTTATGTACAAACGTTGGAATATTTTTAAAAGTTTTTAATACATATTTACTATGGTATATGTTTCCTTACCTTGTGATTTTGTTATACTTTAATTGGCGGATAGCCTTTGATGTTATATTTAAGTTAAAACGAAGATTGTAACTAATTTAGAATTTGATTTACCAAAAGACTAAATTGATATTACTTAAGACTTGATTTACTAAAAGACTTAATTATCTATGATTACTTAAGAAAGTAGCTAGGTATGTTCAGTTAATTTTTACCTGATGTTTATTTTTGTTACTGATGTTTGATTGTTTATTTTTGTTATTTAGAATGGTTTAGAATGGTAATTAAACGTACAAACCATTGATTCCAATGTTAGTTAAGCATAATTTTGAAGTTTAAGATGTCTATGTCTAATTTAAAAATAATACGGGTACAAAAATAGATACTGATTATTTAATAAAAGTAATAATTTTTTTGGATTACTTCGCATTTTCTTTGAAACCTTTATCACTTTTAAATATTAAACTGCAACTTGGTGTAATAAAGCGAAGAAAAACAAAAATTAATACATCGAAAAAGCAATAAGGCCTAATTATTCAAACAAACAATAAATTTCGTTAATATTAAAGTGCTCCATAACGTATTATACCACATAAGATTTTAGATATCATCCAACATTTTAATCATAAAACGAATTAATTCCAAAGGCTTTTTTCATAGCCCTTTATTTAAAAAAATTGTGATCGTATTGAAAACATTCATTTACCTATTGATAGCTCATTTCATTAGTTACATTTACCACTAACTAGAATCATTGTAATCGCAATCGTCTTTTTGTAGTTCACAAAATTATAAACCCAGTCACACTCGCAAAACTTTGACCTCATTTTCCCAACAATTTGAAATTTCGAATTAGTTCGGTTTATTATTAAACGTGCGATACGTTATCTTTCATTGCTGGTCTGGAGCGTCCTAAGATTTCTAGTACTTTTTGCTTCGTACCGGTTCAGTCGGCGGAGGTCGGAAAGATGATCCTGTCCATTAAATCCAAAGCGGTAGGATGTGATAATATATCTCGTCATATGATCACAACTATACTGGATCACATTCTACCAGCAATAACCCATATTGTTAATTTCTCCCTTTTTTCAGGAACCTTTCCATCCTTGTGGCGTAAGGCCTTTGTTCGTCCTCTCCCGAAAATCTCTAACTCCTCTCTCCCCACTCATTTCCGTCCCATATCCATACTTCCTTTCCTTTCCAAAGTGCTTGAGGCCTGTGTACACAATCAGCTGTCCAACTTCGTTTACCGGAATTCTCTCATTAGTCCTCTCCAATCCGGGTTCAGACCAGGTCACAGCACTACCTCCGCTCTCCTTAAGGTGACTGGCGATATTAGAACTGGCCTCGAGAACACCATGGTTACAATTCTGGTTTTAGTTGATTTCTCGAATGCCTTCAATATGGTCAGTCACGACATCCTTCTAGCCGTCCTATCCCATCTTACGATCTCTGACAAAACACTGAACTGGTTCTCTTCTTATCTTCAGGGGCGTCAGCAGTCGGTCAGGGTTGGTGATGGTTCATCTACTTGGCGCGAACTAGGTGCTGGCGTTCCTCAAGGCGGTATACTATCTCCTCTTTTATTTTCTATCTTTATTAATTTTATAACATCCGAACTTCAGTGTGCGTACCATCTGTACGCTGATGACTTGCAGCTATATCGTCAAGCTGGTGTTGATGGGCTGTCTGATGCGATCTCGGAGATGAATGGTGACCTGGCGGCCGTTAAGAACTGGGCCGATAGGTTCGGCATAGCAGTTAATCCTGCAAAATGCCAAGCCATTCTTATAGGTGGCTCCCGCACGCTGAATGGAGTTGACATGGCGTCCTTGCCGGCCGTGGTCTTCGATGGTGCGGTAATCCCGTTTAGTAGTGAGGTGAAAAACTTGGGCCTGCACATGGATAAGAGTCTGAAGTGGCATGCTCAGGTCACCAGCGTATGCAAAAAGGTTACTGGATCTTTGCGGGCTCTGTATCGCGCTAAGAACTTACTTCCTCCTACTACGAAGGCTATGTTGGTGCAGGCTTTGGTTCTCCCTATTATTGATTATGCTGATGTGTGCTACTACGACCTGAATGCAGATCTCCTCATCAAACTTGACCGACTTCTGAATAACTGCATTCGATTCGTTTTCAACCTGCGTAAATATGATCATATTTCTGCACATCGGATGCAACTAAAGTGGCTGCCCATACGCCAGCGCAGGGAGCAAAGGGCGCTAACCACCCTATTCTCCTTTCTTTGTTCACCTTCTTTGCCCAGTTATCTTTCCCCTTATTTTCAATGTCTATGCGCAAACCACAGCAAGAACCTTCGTTCTTCTCATAACCGTCTTCTTCAATGTCCCACTCATCGCACTGACTTCTTTCATTCTTCCTTTTTCGTACAGGCAATTTTGCTGTGGAATGCGCTCCCCCTGGATGTCAGGATGGTGTCGACTCGTCTATCATTTAAGCAGAAAGTGCGTGAACTTCTCTTGGAGAGGGTGGCTGAATCATCACGCTAATTACTCACAGTCTATATTTATGTATGTATGTATGTATGTATGTAAGTATGTATTTATGTATGTATGTATGTATGTATATATGTATATGTGTATGATTGCATTCATGTGTATTGTGTTGTACTCGTGTGTAGGTATATATATTATAATTTATCATGTTTGTCTATTTTATTTGCTCTATTAAATAATTGCTTGCTTCTTGCTCACACCATTAACTCTTCTCTGCATCACCCAAAGGTCAGACTGGGAGAGAATGCCTGCGGCATTAAGTCCACCTTGTGTACATTTTGTGCATGAAGCTTTAAATAAATAAATATATAAAAAAATGTGAATACATATTATCTACATTCCAAGGGAACGAACATCAAAATGAATACTTGTTCCATGTAGTCACTAGTAGGTTAGCAGGTGAAGCAGCCACTTTGGTAGGAGAAAGAGACACCATAGGCACTTGGGATGAGCTTAAACAATTACTAAACCAACATTTCGGTGATCCGCGTATAGAAGAATGTTTAGCAATGGAGTTAGAATCCTGTAAAATCAGTAAGGGCGAAAGTTATTTGGATTTTTGTCACAGATTGCAACACATACGTAGTGTTCTTTTTGCTAAGTTATCCGAAACCGTTAAAATCGAAGCGGTACGAGCAGCAAAACAAGTTATTTATAGTGACAGAACAATGCACGTTTTTCTCTATAATTTACCACAGTATTTAGTTCGATTAGTTCGTTTACGTAATGTCTCTACATTAGAAGATGCGTTAAAAGTAGTGTTGGAAGAACAAAATTTTCAAACAGTTTACGACTCTAATACAAACCAACGTCGTAACAATAATTTTAGATCTTTTAATTTTAATTTTTCTAACCCTAATAATCAGAATAATTTTTTAAATAATGCGATAAGTTCACCTGTCCCAAGTAACGTATACAATAATTCTGTACCGTCTAATAATTCCTTCCAATCTAGGAATTCTCGACAGTACGAAAATAGAAACAATTTTTTAAATAAAGCGATAAGTACACCTGTACCAAGTAATACGCATAACAATTCTGTACCGTCTAATAATTCTTTCCAATCTAGGAATTCTAGACAATACGAAAATAGAAACAATTTTTACAATTCGAATCATACAAATAATACCAGTCCGCGTATGAATAGACCAACGGTACCATATCACCAAAGTCAGCAGTTTACAGGACAACGCGTGTCGCCTCATGTTGCGCAAGCATCGGGTTCAAACACCGATGTCACTATGCGTACTGCAAGTTCGCGTCGTATTAATTACACCGATAATAACAATTACGATAATTTTACTACTAACGATTACCACGAATCTTCGGGTAGTAAAAACGATTCGAGTTCGGATTTTTGCCTGACGGCCTCTCCCCCAGGGAACGAATAAATTTAAATTATAATACTCGTATACATTTACCACATATTGTATTACCGGAATTAAATGCTATTTTTATGATAGATACAGGTAGTTGCAGGTCATTTATAAGTCCAAGTTTAGCGAACAAATATTTTAGTAGCTATTTGCAATATGAGCCGTTTGAAGTTGTTAGCACTCACGCTTCAAGTATCCATAATGAAACTATAGTTATTCCTTTACCAAAATCATTTAGAAGTACCGAATTACATAAATTTTATGTTTATAACGTAGATAAAAGATATGACGGTCTAATTGGGAGTAATTTACTTAAACAATTACAGGCAAAAATTAACATGGAGAGCCAAGTTCTACAGTTAAAAAATACTAATATACCAATAATTTATTCACCACCTATGAAGGAGGTGTGCCAATTACCTTTTCGTAGCGAACTTAGAGTTAAACTTCCGGTCAATTTACAAGATGGAGAAGCTATACTAAATTTTGTACAGTTCGGAGACGGGATTAGAATGCCCGCCGCATTAGTTAAGTGTCACAAAGGATACGCAACCACCGTTATTCAAAATTATACGGATGTATCTAGAGATTTAGTAGTTACGGCACCTTTCAAAGTAGAACCGTACATACGAAACCCGACAACTAATATTAACTTCACGGGTTGTAATGCCGATACCGACAGATTACTAACCGAAAATTTAGACAAATTAAGACTA
The DNA here is from genome assembly GCA_038387885.1 of Spodoptera picta. NCBI lineage: Eukaryota > Metazoa > Arthropoda > Insecta > Lepidoptera > Noctuidae > Spodoptera > Spodoptera picta. The sequence goes on along the minus strand of JAZHFQ010000042.1, from coordinate 157,090 downwards.
GACCACATGAATGTAGAAGAACGTAATGCTATAGAAAAGATTTGTAGGGAATATAAGGACATTTTTTATTGTGAGGACATACCGTTATCATTTACGAATCAAGTTAAACATCAAATTAGAACTAGAAACGAGGACCCCATTAACATTAAGGCCCATAGATTACCACCCATGCAATCGAAAGAGATTAGGAATCAGGTAGAGAAAATGTTAAGAGATAACATCATCCAGGAATCACATTCTCCCTGGAGTGCTCCTGTACATTTAGTAACCAAGAAGATAGACTCAACGGGACAGCAAAAATGGCGAATGGTAGTCGATTACAGACGGCTTAATGAAATTACCACAGATGATAAATACCCGTTACCTAACATTAATGACTTGTTTGATATGCTAGGAAAAAGTATGTATTTTACCACCCTCGATTTAGCAAGTGGGTATCATCAAATTGAAGTTCGGGAAGAAGATAGGGGCACTTTGAATTTAATAGGATGCCTTTTGGACTTAAAACTGCACCAGCAACGTTCCAACGGGCAATGGATAACGTCTTAAGAGGTTTACAAGGCTTGCATTGCTTGGTCTACCTTGATGACGTCATCATATTCTCAATAAAGCCTCACTGAACACATAGAGAAACTTAGAACCGTTTTTGAACGTTTTCGTAAAACTAACCTAAAAGTCCAACTTGATAAGTCCCATTTTCTTAGGAAAGAAGTACTATACTTAGGCCATACTATCACCTATCAAGTGAAGGTCTGAAACCAAATAATGATAAAATAGAAGCCATTTTAAAGTATCCCATTCCAGAAACTGTAACTCAAATAAAAAGTTTTCTAGGATTAATAGGTTACTATAGAAAATTTATAAAAGATTTCGCTAAAATCACGAGACCCTTTACAGCATGTCTAAAGAAAGGTAGTAAAATAATTATTAATAATGAGTATAAAGAATGTTTCGAGACTTGTAAGAAACTTTTAACTAATGCACTATTGCTGCAATACCCTGATTTCAGTAAAAGTTTCATATTAACTACTGACGCATCAAACTTTGCGATTGGGGCTGTTTTATCCCAGGGAAACATTGGCTCAGATAAACCTGTTGCTTACGCAAATAGAACGTTAAGTGACACTGAAGTCAAATATAGTACGATTGAAAAGGAAATTTTAGCCATAATTTGGGCCGTTAAACACTTTAGACCCTACCTATATGGTAACAAATTTACAATTTTTACTGACCATAGACCTTTGGCTTGGCTTTACTCATTAAAGGAACCAAATAGTAAACTTACACGTTGGCGGTTACGATTAGAAGAGTATCAGTTTGAAATTAAGTATAGGTAAGAAAGGGCCTCAGAATACAAATGCAGATGCATTATCTAGAATTAAAATTAATACATTAGACGATGATTTAGATTCGATATTTGTAAATGTGGGAGATAGAAAAGAACGTATACAAAAAATAATTGAAGAATTAGAAAACGAATTGCCAAATAACGACCCTCCCATAAAGACGATCGAAATTTCGGACTCTGATGACGGAGCTACGGCTAATTCGGTCTCAAATAGGGAACACGAAGGTATTCCGATTTTAAACGAGGCAATAGATTCTAAGCCTAAACAAATTTTAGTACGAACATGGTATAAGGATAAGTTATCAGTTAACGATATTTCTAATAAAAAACAACGTACCTATACTTGAAGTGCATTTACCAGTTAATAACGATAAAATTGTGAAAGACTTTTTAAAAGAATATATTCAGCCAAAAAATAAATATTTTATATACTTTGAACATCCATTACTCAGAAAAACATTCTCAAATATGGTAATCAAGTTATTCAAAAAAGATACAGTTAAAATAACACAATGCACCGAAAGATTAGTTAATTTATCAGAATCAGAAGAGGACCAAAAATCAATCATTATGCAATATCATGAGAGTAAAACTTGTCACCGTGGCATTAATGAAACTCTAGCTAAAATAAAACGACACTATTGGTGGCCTTTATAAGATACTCCTTTTCAAGAAGCTTTAATGGGCTTACTATTCATAGAAGGACAATACTACTTAACTATTGTAGACGCTTTTAGCAAGTTGGGACAAGCTATCGACGTACCTAATAGGAGTACACCGGAAATTGTAAAAGCATTAATTAAATAATTTAGCATGTATGGATTACCAAAAAAAATTAATTGCGATTCAGGAACAGAATTTAATAATACTTTAATCAAAGATTTATTAAGCTTATACAAAATTGAATTACACATTGGGACCCCGAATAACCCTAACTCAATGGCAATAGTTGAGAGGTTTCACTCTACCATAATTGAAATTTATCGTTTAGCAAAATATGACAAAAGTGACCAGGATGCGTCAACTATCATGACATATTCGATTATGGCTTATAATAACACTATACATTCTGCAACAAATGTTACACCATTTGAGATACTATTTGGACATACCGATTCAGGAAACATATTTAATATAGAAAGAGAAAGAAATCTTACACAAAAGCTGCTATTAGATCATAGAAAACGTCTTAAAATACTTTACGAATTTATCACTGAAAAACTAGGTACAGATAAAATAAAAGTCCGGGAAAAGAAAGGAGGTGAAGAACCCCCTACGTTTAATACAGGAGACGACATATTTATGAAAAATACACGAACTAGGAAAGCTAAGGAAAAACCTCGTTACGAAAAAGCGAAAATAACTGGGAAAATTGAGCATAACATTATTCCAGTAGAATTAAATAAAAGACCCACTAGAGTAGCTATAAAGAACGTTAAACGACCTCCACAGATCGTGCCTGGTACTCATGGTACTGATGAAGATAACGGAGCCGCTGGACCTTCAAAACCTTGGTCAGAACCCGGGGATAACAGCACTAAAGATGGGAGTAGCAGTGAAGAAGAGTAGTTATTGGACTATTTTTAAAACTTTTGATTTAGATTCCATAGGATTACAGTTAGATAATAATTTACAGGATTTAGTGATTTAAATAATGTCATACACGTAAATAATTTAGATAATGATTTTGTAGGAATTAAGACGCAAATAGAATATTTAAGTAAACTAAGCCAGGATAGATTATCTCAGATTTCACCATTAAGGAATCGCAACAAACGAGCAATTCTTAGCTCTTTAGGATCTTTAGTGAAAATTATCTCTGGTAATTTAGACGAGAATGATGCAATTAAGTATAACAATGAGATTTCAATATTACAGAATAGAGAACATGCAGTTGAACTTAAGGTATCTTCAATACAAAAAGCTTTTAATAAATTAATAAATGCATCAGATATTATTAACTCTAACTTCCAAAAAATAGGGTTGAAAACTAATAAAATAGATGAACTTTTAAGCAACGAAACTAGATTTAATAAGATATTACATTTAACCAATTCTATGTACCAGATTCTAAGCAACTTTCGCACTTGCTATGAAAATATTCAAGAAATAGAAACTGCTATAGCTTTCAGTAAATTAAATATTTTACACCAATCTATTATTAGTAACAGCGAATTGTTTAATGCTCTGTCCATGATCAGTAAACAGGCAAAAACTATCTATCCAGTGGCTAAGGATAATTTAGTGAAATTAGAACATAATATCGTAGTTAAATCATATTTAGATAGAAATAAGTTAATTTTTGTTTTAGAAATCCCTCTAATAGACGCCGATACGTATAATTATTACAAGGTTGTTCCCATTCCTATATCTAAATCCTTAAATACCTTTACCATAATTCCAAAACATCCTTATCTAATGGTGAATCGATTACAATACATGCCCGTAGCTAATCCTTGCGAAGAAATAGAGAAGAACAAATTCTTATGCTCTGAAGACAACTTGGTCCAGTATCCAGCAGAATCCTGCATCGAACAAATTATGTTGATGAAAAATAACTACAGTCGATGTGTCCAGACCCATATCAAAATTGAAAAGTTGAAAATACAAAGATTAACTGAACATCAGTGGCTAGTTTATACAGAAGATAATATCATCATCACCGAAAACTGTAATGAAGAACTTCGTAAACACAGAATTCTCGGCACATACATCATAACGCCAAGTCAGATGTGCGAGACCCAAGTGGGGGAAACATTTATCCATGCTGCCTCCAACATGACAACTTACAGTCTACGTGAACCTCTTGTCGAGATGCCAGAACTACAACAAAACCTGGAAAGAAGAACCAAGAAACTAGACCTAAGAAACGTGGATTTCAGTGACGTCAAGGAATTAATACAAAGTGCAAAATTAAGTGACATGGACTTTGACAATAATGGACAGTTAGTGACAGTGCAAGTTAGCATTTGGACAATTTTCTTATATATTACTATTATTATTGTAATAACAATATTTCTTGTTCTAAAATTTCGAAATGTAATTTTTTGCCGAAATTCTCTGAAGTCTCTTTCAGCAACTCCAGATAATTTCTCTCTTGAGGAGGGAGGAGTTAAGGAACCCCAATATACACATATTAGCTTCGTAAGCAAGAATAAAGTAACTAAATAATGACTTTTTATCTAGGTCATACATTATTACGAAATTACTGAATTAGCAGATAATTAGTATATAAGAAATCAATATTGTATTAAATTAAGATTATTCTTGTTGTAACTCTGTTCGAATAAATATATATTTTTTAATTTCAACGTTGTCAGTCACTTATATCGTTCATAGCTATAAGAAAGTTATATTTTTTATTTTAAATTAATAATTGTACAATCTGTGATTTTACTAGGTATAAGAAAGTTATATTTTTTTATTTTAAATTAATAATTGTACAATCTGTGATTTTATTAGGTATAAGAAAGTTATATTTTTAATTAATAAATGTAACATGATTCATATATTTTATTTTTTTAACGTACCTACCTAATGGGGATTATTGAACTTTTAAGTTCACTTATCCCCATTAAATAAAAATTTTGGGTCAACGGGGAATAGTGAACAAAAAGTTCACTAATCCCCATCAATGGGGATCATCCAACGGGGAAAAGTGGAATAATCCCTATGGAGAAGAACGAGCAAGAAACTCCATAGGTTACTCTTTTTCAATCATGTTCACAATACAATTTTTGGGTACATACTTCCGTTGAGTTCAATAATGTGAGAACAATGTAATACCAATATTTGGTCAAGGAGACGGAAAAAGAAAATAACCTTGAGGACAACAAATTTAATACAGTCCGGAGCTGATCAGTCCCATTTGACAGCGCCCGTTCACGAACATGACACGTACACCAGCACCGCCCAACTCGACCATGTTATAGGGAATCGAGCGATCCACTGCCCGTGCCACTGCCAATGAGACTTTTGAGTGAGCATGACAACTCCAGGCTGACACACATGCATTCTACTAGTCTAATTTAATTTAGGTAGTTACAGGGCTCTCACATTTACAATAGTTATATAAAGTTTTACAGTGTGTACATTTGAACAAAATGGCTGTATTTGACATGATTGGAACTCATTGGAACATCAATGTTTTTCGCTATCCTGTGGAGCCGGACCAGCATGCCTCCAAGCATTTTTATCCTCTATGTAATCATTAAGTTTGTAGTATGCTTTTCCGCATAACGTTTTTTTAACATATAATTTAAATTTTAACTCATTTAAATGTTGTATTTCCTCCGGAATTTTATTATAGCATTTAACACAGAATCCCATAAAGGACTTTTGTACTTTTGGCAATCTAAATAGTGGCTGACTTAGTCTATCTCTATGTCTATGGTATGGTATGGTATGTATGTGGTATTTTATATGGATTGTCAGTATACATATGTGAGGACCATGTCAGACTTAAGATATTTGTTTTGTCTTGGTTTTGTTTTTTATTTTAGTACGTTCTGTTATTTGTATGATGCGTCAGGTATGTCTTTACATTATTCTCACATGTGTGTACAATATTGGAATATGTATCAGAGCAATGTAAAACAGACTTTTTTTAAAAGAGTAACGAGTGGAGTTTCTTGCTCGTTCTTCTCCACTCGAATCGACATTTTGGAACGACCGCCTAGCTTCACTGACGGACCGACTGACAAGTCATGATAAAAAAAAGTAACGATATTACGCAGATGCCGCCATACCTACTATATTATGCAGTCCGCCCATCGGCGGTCCCGGCATCTCGATTATGTACCTATTTTTGCCCGCCCATTGGCCTTTTTGGCAAAAAGCTGCAGATTCCGACATGAATCCTTTGATATGCTCAGTTTAACGTACTGTACCACGCGTAAAAGGTGCTACATACACGAGTACTAAAGAAGTACCGAGAATGTAAAAACTTAGTAATACTTGTTAGTCGTACTAAAACATTTTTATTTTTTTTCTTGGTTTATCCTGCGATCAGTCTCGACAAATATAATCAGGTTTGTTGTTGTTGGTGCTGCGGTTTGGAGAGGTGAAGCCAGTGTTCCGACTCCCCATAATTATACTGTACTAAAATATACAAAAGGTTTGTGACTTCTGAAATCAACTCAGCCGGCCAAAAGCGGGCTCGACATGACAGATTAGAATTGATTTTATTCATAACTTCAAATATCAGTAGGCCATTTGAGATGCCAATAAAAATGAAACAAATCATTACACATCATCTCATTAGGTACTTTCTGAAGTTATTTCGTAAAGATAATGCAGTTTAAAAACAAACCGCCCAAGGGCACTTTCGGCGTGAAAGTTAAAAAATATTGCCCGCCGATGGGCGGGCTCGGGGCTGAATGGGTACTTGGCACTTTTTCCTGGAATTGTCCACTTCCCCCTACTTGTCGCGATTCAATCAATTCAATGTCTGATAGGCTTCAGACCAATCTGACAGTAAAGTTAATATTGAAGGGTGGTTTCCGAACATGAAATTACTGCATAATGAACTTTTTTCGAATGGTGGCACGAATCCGAGAGGTCCAATTTTTGATTACTCTGCTGCATAAATCCGACTGAATCTGAGCGATGGCATGCGTTAATTATGTTGGCTTTCAGGGAACAGTCGAATGTGGTTTATTGGCATGGACCTGTGACTTCAGAAAACCCCATAAGAAAAAGTCTACCAGAGTCAAATCACGAAATCTTGGCCAATTCACATCACCTCTGTGAGAGATATCCTACCCTCAAACCGTTCATGCAGAGTGTCGATTGTGTCGTGCCATGGGCGTAGCCAGCTTTGGGCTCAGGGTGGGGCAGCAGCTAACCTATCCCCCAGGGGAGCCGATTCGGAGTCGCGGAGACCCTAACGGGTAACCGGGGCTCCGGCTCGACGTGCAGGAGAAGGAACGGGGTGGTTTTTAGTCAGTAAGAGTCTAACATTCCCTCCCGTCTCACCCAGGCGGGAGCAGTCATTCGATGATATTCCCACCTTAAAAAAAAATCGCCCGGGGGAGGGCGATGGCCCTCCGATTTTTTGTACTTTGAGCCGTTAATCTCAAACTTGTTAATCTTTTAAATTTGGCTAAATACTGTCTCAGTGGGATCTCGCGATGGGGAACGAACGAAATCGCTTGACTTTTACACCCCATAAAACTTACCAGCTATTGCTTAAAGGAAATCTAAAGTCGTGGCCGTCTATTAAATTTAACAACGTTTCCGTAAAACGAAAGGAGTCGGTTTGCTATCTCGGTCTTTTTTTTTTTTTTTAATTTTGAGGGGGGAAAATCATCCAATGACTTCTCCCGCCCGGGTGAGGCGAGAGGGAGTGTCAGACTCTTACTGACTAAAAACCACCCCGTTCCTACTCCTGCACTTCGAGCCGGAGCCCCGGCAACCCGTTAAGTCTTCCGCGGCTCCGTATCGGCATTAGCCCTGTTGGGCCCCATCCGTGGTGGTCTGATGGCTCTTTGAGGCGCGCGCGGAACGCGACGCGCCGTACGCTCGGGCCTGGTTCTGGTCGGGCGGCGAGTCACCCGTGCTCGCCGTCCGCAGGCCCATGCTATCTCGGTCTAGTTTTGGAATACAACTATTCTTTCATTGAACATATGAAGGCTATTAGTGAGAAAGCCAAAAAGAAAAAATTCGCTGTCGCGATTTTCAAGAGCCACCAGGGGTCTCTCTTTTCTTATGCTCAGGATCATATACGGAGCAACCTACCTGGGATGCGTGTGCTACGGGGCATCTGTCTGGGCTGATAGGGCCACAATAGGCGTAGTACGGCGAAAACTTCTTCAAGGCCAGCGTCTAGCCTTGATTTTCCTGTGTAAGGCTTATAGGACGGTTAGCACTGAAGCCCTACCTGTGCTCGCGGGTGTACTTTCGGTAGATCTTGAGGTGCAGCGACGTGCTGCTATGTACTACAGTGCGAGACCTAATTTGTCAGTAAGCTTTCTAGCACAACGTGATCGAAATAAAATTGCTATATTGTTTAAGCCAATAACGGACGTTTGGGATGAGCTTATAACTGAATGGCAGTGTAGATGGGCATCTTCTATTAAGGGCCGCCACCTATATCAGTTCTTCCCATCCGTGCATGAGCGGCTTGAAAGGACATGGTTGGAGGTGGATCACTGTGTTGCCCAATTTCTTACTGGCCACGGCAACTTTAAAAGCAAATTGTTCTCATTTGAACTTATTTATTCACCATGGTGCCAATGTTCGACAGTGGAGTTGCAATACGAGCAGTCGGTTCATCACATAATCTGGGAGTGTGACCTCTGGCAATATGCACGTAACACTATGTTAAATAATTTAATTATTTCGTCAGGTGTAGCTTATTATACGGACCTTGTAGAATCTAGAACAAATTTCCGTGCATTTAGGCATTTTTGCCATACCTATTATTGGAAAAGTAAGTATAACAGCTCACACATAGGACCCACTTAGTTATTAGTCAAATTTCCGTGGTGCTTGGCGACTGGGCTTCACCCAGTTGTACAGTCTCTTCTTTGTGCCTTTAGGCTTAATTCAATCTATCTCGGAGGGAAGTAGAAACTATAGTTTTTTCTTCTTCTCCTCTTATAAGATATGCTCAGAAGATATTCTTCTGATTCACTTTGTTGCCGGAACCAAGACAGTTACTGATGTCCCTGGGACGCGCCGGACTTCAGTGTTCTGGTGTTTTCATGGTTGTATCTACTGTAGATCCTGGCTTACAGGAGTTGCAGCGGTTTTGGAAGGTTATGGCGGGCTTGTCCCATTAAAAAAAATGTCTTAATTTGGGAGGTTTATATTTTCAGGTACAGAAAATAAACAATCACACACAGGACAGATCTCATAGTTTTATTTATGAATACTGGGTGTTTATAAATTAAAGTTTTAACTAAGTATATTATGTATGAGTAATATTACTTCAAAAGAAGACGGCGTTTGTTCTGGCAGAACCTGTTAAGCACTTCTACTAAAAATTTATTTTTCGATTCTGAGACCCTTGTTCTGTGCACACTTAGCATGTACACAGGCCGCTCAAACGATTTTCGCTCATTTTAAGCGAAGCCACATTTTGACTCGCCGTTATGTGCTAAACGATCGTTCTATTGTACAGGTCGTACATGGCTGGGTAAGCAAAATAGCCAACACTAGGATAAAATTGCATTTTCGATATTTTGATCACATCTACCAGTTCCATCTCCTTCAATGCATTAATGTCCGTATTTTTTTCTTCCCACAAATTATACCACATCTCAGCCTCGCTTGGGAAAGTATCACTTAATTTACAAAAATTAAAATTAATATCAACTAGAAAATTAAAATTAAACAAAACAAGCAAAATAAAATAAATAATAATACAAATCGCGCCACGAGCCATAGAAGATTTTAGTCTACACTTCGCGGGGCGCGGGAATGAGTGACCGCGCGGTGATGGACGGCTCGGCTCACTATGCCACATAGTACCTTTTCTTTTAGGGAATACGGCTCTCTTTCAAATGACGCGCGCACCGCGCACTTTCGGGAACTCGAGCGTGCATTTTGTTTTAATAGCGCTCTTTTCAAAGTCGACAATTTTTTTGTGCAATTACTTACGGATAGTATGATTGTTGATGTTGTTAGTTAGAGTTAATAAAAAAAACATTGTTTAATCAGACACCTTATGGGTCAGAGCCAGGGCCCAGGGTGGGGCAAGTGCCCCAGCTTGCCCCAGTGTGGCTACGCCAATGTGTCGTGCGCTGTGTGGCAAGTGTTGCGAAAATTAGATGTCGTTCACTTCTATATTGTTCAATTTAAGCCGTAAAGGTGATGGCCAACGTCATTTTCGACGAAGTATGGACCAATGACGCTGTCAGAACAAGATCCGCACCAAACAGTAACCTGGTGAACCTCACCTCAACCTGGGTATAAGTACGACAGCTCGATGTGCAGGAGAAGGAACGGGGTGGTTATTAGTCAGTAAAAGTCTGACATTCCCTCTCGTCTCACCCAGGCGGCAGCAGACATTATTAGAACAAATCATAGACTGAACTAAATGACAGCACCTACTGTATGAAGAATTGATATTATTATGTTTTGGTATTATCCCTATTTTTATTTCTATTCTGTAAGATTTATTTTCAAAATCGTCTCTTCCAACCCTTTATGTTGATACCTTACTCAACTGGACCGTAACGTACAAACTAAAAATATGTTAGTTTCTTATCGATATGTTATTAAATAAAATACATCACTATTGTATATCGTCATTTTGTATTGTAAACAAAACAAAAAACAAATTTAGCAAATGAAGTTAGTTATCAGAAACAAATTGAATGTACTTTTGGAGGCTTTTATTCTATAAATAAAACAAGGCTAGATAAAAAAGAAAACTAATAGTATGATAAAGTTTTCTTAAAATACGGCTACTAACCTGTACATAGTCAAATGAGATTGATTGGGGTTTTTCTTTGCCCCACACTGAATTTTTGAACAAGTAGACATATTGAATATGCACCACTAGACACTCACAGAATAAAACAATTTAGTTGGGAGCGTTTTTATTGTTAAAAATCGCAATCCAAATCCAATGTTGTTATTCGCTTGACACCTGATGTACTACAAAACTATACGGCCTAAAGATGGCGGCTGGCACGCGAGGTAGGTACCTTGTCAGAAATGTAGAAATGTTGCCAGGCAGAGAATAAACAAACAACATGATGTCTCTTTCTTCAAATGAGGTTACTCATTGATTAAAAAGAGACAAAGTGTGGTTTCATATTTCTATATCGATTTGATATATATTTGTATAAGCAAATAAGCTATAGATCATTACGACGCATCTATATAATACTAAATCTATGGCTTTGAATATGCTAGGAAAGTAAGTGACAAGTGTCGAAGTGTCAAACTCGTAAACACGTGTGGTTATTTTGAAGTTAGTGACTAGATACAGTGAGTGTTATCCAGAAATTTTATCAAAATGCCGCCTTTCAAAAAAGGATTATTGAAGAGGAAAGTTGATGCTGAAAACCTGGAGCAAAATGACCGTTTGAACACATTTAATCAGGTAAAGTTGCGAATAAAATCTACAAGAAATGAAACATGTACATGTTTCACTCAAATGTCGCAATTCACACGAATATTTATGTAGGTGCATGGTATTTAACCGATGTGCTTAATGAAAAGGATCCTCAATCCAATGTTTTAACTGTAACAATAATGTAAGTTGCCTACTTTGTTGTTTAATAAAAGTACCCATTGGGTTACATGTATGGCATTTCAACGAGTTATACATTCCGTAGGGGATAGAGTATCCAGAAATGATGTAATTTAAAGTATATGTAGTATGCTTTTGGTAATTATGTCTGGGTGGAACTAGGGTTTATTCTGTATTCATTAAACTGAACGTGGTATTATTTAATTAATGGACAAATTTCTTTATCAGACAGAGGATTCAGAACAAGAAGATTTGATAACTGGAGAACTGGATGCCGCAAGTGACACAACAGATTCCGAGCATGAAGATGAAACAGAAGTCACTTCCGACCATGAAAGAGATGTTAGTCATTTGCGTAATTTTTTATTTCCTTCTTGTAATCCTATGAATATCTTCAGTAGGATGGATTTCATATGTAATTTTTCAGTTCCTGGAGAAATCTGAACTTTTGTAGAATCAGTGGAATAGAACTTGTGATAATCTGATTTTACATAATTTTGATAGTTTCAGAATACTTACATGCAAACTCTGCAAATTACACTTACATTGCAAACATGAGAGTGACATACAATTCTACTATCACAAAAATCTGATCCTGAGAATATAATATCATTTCGATGTCATGGTCATTATTATTGTACTTATTTTTTTCTCAGGAGGTTCTATTTGATGACAGCGCTGACTCAACATTTGGGGATGACGAACAAGCAGATGATGCTTCAGGTTCATCATCAGTAAGTATTTTTCTTTTAATACAATATATTACACCATTATCTTGTTTTATTCCATGACTTTTTCCTAGTTATATGAAAACTTAAGCACTGTCTTCCAACTCCACCACATGCTGTTGTGTGTATTCTAATAATTTGTTATTGTTTGGGTTAGGGAAAAGTTCGTCACTTGTGATTACAATCTAGCTTGATGTTGATTATATTTGAATGAAAGGCTTAGGCTCTATTGCACAATATTATTGATACAGAAGTACATTTTGTATACAACTGTATAGTGTTACTGCTCCATTAGATTTGTATTTTGTATTTGACTGAGGTTTAAGACAGTTTGTCTGTAGTTGGTTTGTTGTAAAGGAGGCATAATGAATGTTTCAGAATGTCACAGACTCTGAGGATGATGATAATGGAGAGTCTGAGGAGGAGGATGACGACTCAGACAGTGAGGCGGACAGTGGCGCGGAGTCCGGCCCTGCGCGGCCCTCCGGTGACAGCGGCTCGGACGAGGATCGTGCCGCGCCGCGCCCGGCCGGACGAGTCAAGATAAAACCGGACGCCGCCAGTCAGCGCACTGACACTACCATCGACAGACTGGCAGACAGTGTTCACAAAGCTAGTGTCAACACACAACCGGTCACACAAAAAGGTTTATTTTATTAAATTGCTCTTAGTTGTTTATTGAGTTGTTAATTGGAAGGATTGTGTTGAGATTGTTTCATTAAATTTTATTATGATCTGGCCGGGATTAACTCGTTGAATAGTAACTGCTTGGACTGTTTGGATACTGCAATTGCTTGAATTGTAACAGACGAGTACTCGTCGGGTGACACGTCGGACGAGGAGGACCGGCGCAACACAGTGGGGGACGTACCTCTGTGGTGGTACCGCGAGTACACCCACGTTGGCTACGACCTGGACGGACGCCGCATCATCAAGCCGCCGCAGCGTGACCAGATCGACGAGTTCCTCAAGTTAGTAGTCCACACACTCATATACATCATCAAAATTGTTTTGGTTATAATCAGTTAGGATAGGATATCATCTTCATGTCAACACTTCAATTGAAGACGGCCGCAGGCACCGGGGCTGCCTCTCTTAGACTCAGCCATGTTTATACGACGTTGAGAAAGAATTCTGTATATGTCGGTGATTCATTGAAATTAATTATTGATATAGAAAATGTGAAGATCCGGACTTTTGGCGCACGGTGCGCGACCCCAACACCGGGCAGGACGTGGTGCTGAGCCAGCAGGACCTGGAGCTGCTGCGGCGCGTGCGGGCCGGCCTGGCGCCCGCCGCGCCGCGCGACGAGTACGCGCCCTGGCTGGACTGGTTCTCGCGCGACGTGCTGGCCACGCCGCTGCGCGCCTTCCCCGACCACAAGCGCTCGTTCGTGCCGTCGCGCGACGAGGCGCGCGCCGTGGGCCGCCTCGTGCACGCGCTGCGCATGGGCTGGGCCAAGACGCGGCGCCAGCTGGCCGACGAGCGGCGCCAGCGCCGCCACAAGCCCTTCTACGACCTGTGGGGCGCGGGCGGCGCCGAGCCGCGCGGCCTGCAGCGCCACATCCCGGCGCCGCGCCGCCCGCCGCCCTCGCACGCCGAGAGCTACAACCCGCCGCCCGAGTACCTGCTCGACGCGCAAGAGGTGCCGTATTCCCGCTCTATGCCCTGCATTCTATATTTATTTCTATTCACCTTCATTGTGAAGTCTTAGTACTTGGCTTCGAGGGATATATTTTGATACCTTCTATCTATTTATGTACAGGGTGATTTGTAATTCGACCACCATCTTAAATGAGATTATAGAACAGATCAATTCCAACATTTTTGTCAAACAAAAGGATAGACGCACTGAAACGGTTAATAAAATATTTAACAAAAAAGAAACACACTTGACCTAAATTTAGTAAATAAAGAACATAAAATCGTTTTTATTATGGAAACCTCACAGGGAACGGAGCATCCGTTACCGGTAAATAAAACCCCTGTCGAATTGTTTTTTTTAAATTACGAAAATAGACTTAGGTAGATTTGGAACTAACCTTGGAAAAGACAAATAAATAAATCAAAATTTTGCCAGACCCATTACTATATGCGGATGAAGTCGCGGGGAACAGCTAGTTTATTATAAATGTTTTCGAACTATGGTATTTATAGATAGGGATGCTGAATAGGATTCGCAAAGGATATTAAAAAACCAGCTTACCTGTTTGTTCCACACTATTGATGTAATATGGACGCGAGAGTCGATATTTTAGCAGTCGACTTGGTCTCTTCTGTGTCGATATTTTATGTCAGTCATACGAGCACTAGCACGGTAGTTACACATGCGTGGCGCTGGTGTTGCAGCTGAAGGAGTGGAACAAGCTGAGCGAGACGCCGTGGAAGCGCAAGTACACGTTCCTGCCGACGCGCCACGCCAGTCTGCGCGCCGTGCCCGCGTACGAGCGGTTCACGCGCGAGCGGTTCCTGCGCTGCCTCGACCTGTACCTGGCGCCGCGCGCCATCAAGATGCGGGTACGTACTGGGCCGCGCTGGCGGGCCTGGCGCGCCAGTGCGGACAGTGAGTGACGTCGTGTTGCAGCTGACCATCGGGCCCGAGGCGCTGGTGCCGAAGCTGCCGTCGCCGCGCGAGCTCCAGCCCTTCCCCACGTTCGAGGCGCAGGTCATGCGCGGCCACGCCGGCCTGGTGCGCAGCCTGGACTTCGACCCCAGCGGACAGTACATCGCCTCGGCCGGGGACGACGGCTCCGTGCGCGGTCAGTACACAACCCATTACAGAGAGCAGTAGTAGACATAGTACAGTCTGTAGTGTGAGTGTGGCAGTGTGGGAGACCAGCTCGGGGCGCTGCGTGCGCGTGCTGGAGCTGGGAGAGAGCAGTAGTAGACATAGTACAGTCTGTAGTGTGTGAGTGCGGCAGTGTGGGAGACCAGCTCGGGGCGCTGCGTGCGCGTGCTGGAGCTGGGAGAGAGCGTGGCGCGCGTGTCGTGGCTGCCGGCGGCGGGGCTGTGCTTGCTGGCGGCGGCGGCCGGGGCGCGGCTGGTGCTGCTGGCGCCGGGGACTGGCTCGCAGCGCGCTGTGGAGCGCACCGATACTCTGCTGGCTGAAGCACCGCCCGATCATGATGGCGCAGGTGCGTTCATTATTACATTTTGCAAAAATATATTCATCTTATGGTTTATTTTACACTGAATGTAGCCCGCGATTTCGTACGCGCATCCTGAATCATTTATTTCTCTTACAAACCTCCTGACAATAACGAATCATCATTATTGTTAATGTTTTAATGGATAATAAAAGAAAGAATTATCCAGTTTGGTACTGGCGTTCTGAAGTTAGGCGTGAACATATATTTCAAGGATATATTTTTCTTTTTCTTTATTCAGGAAACAAACAGTCTCTTACAAATAAAATTATAACAATACAGTGTGATACAGTGTGATACATACAGACCTAGAGTTCCATAAAACAATACAATACGAAAAGGCACTGTTTTTAAACGTGTCAAATCAGTAGTATACTTTAAAAAAAAATAAACACAAGAAAAGAATTGTACAGATAAAGTTTTTAAAATGATAAACGAATTTACATACTTATAAAGCGACCGTGATACAATTCCTTTCCTAGCTCTGAGAATATTTCTGCTTAATTTTAGATTTATAAACATTGAAACTGGTATTAAATTTAATTCTTCGTTATAAGTGCAAACACTGCGTTTGAAAAAGTTGTTACTTGTGTATATTGTTCTATAAGAGGGCACCGAAAATAATGTTCGCAAGCGGGAACCATGTCGGGGCACCCTTAGATATATTCTTTCTAGATTCAAGATTCATTTATTCATTGTAAAACATAGGTACATTATAAGTTCTTATGTAATATGTTGAGAGCGCTATGTTTTGCCTCTAGGGCGTACAATACATGCAATATACTTAATTAAAACAAGGATTTGACACAGATTCATAAACAATGAACAGTAAACACATCACTACAATTACACAATCTTGACCATTTATCTCGTTAAGAATTTGCAATTTCATTGAACATTGACGACTCTTTAAATCAAATTAATAAAATAATGTAAACCACAAAATATCCGCTTTGAAGAACATTACAGATTTTCAATAATGGCATAAATTAAAATTAAATGTCAAAAATAATAATATCAAAATGTTAAAAATGTCAAATTCAATGTCAAAGCGTAAAATTAAAAGTCAAGATGTCAAACTTCAATGTCAAAGCGTAAAATTAAACGTCAAGATGTAAACTTCAATGTCAAAGCGTAAAAATAAATGTAATAATATGAATTAATAAAATTACAGAATTTAATCAAATAAATAGTCATCCAAAATTAAAATAGTCATCAAGTCAACATTAATAATAATAATTTATAAAATTACAGAATATAATCAAATAGTATTATCATTAAAATAGTCATCCAAGGCATAATAACATTTCTCAACTAATAACTTGTGAAGACACTTTTTGAATTTCTTCAATGGCATACATTTTATAGCATCGGGTATTTTATTAAAAATTTTTGGTGCTACACCAAAAAAGCTCTTTTTCATTAACGCAGTATTACATTTCAACTTTGTAAATAAATGTGGATTTGATTTTACAAATAGTGCAGTTTCTAATATATATATAGCTGGTAACGTTAATATTTTTAATTTCTTGAAGTAGGGAACGCAACTATCTGTTGACTTTAGATTACACATGGATCTTACACACCTTTTTTGCATCCTAAATACTAGTTCTCTATTTGTTGATTGCCCCCAGAAAACAACACCATAACGGAGAATGGAGACTACAAGTCCATGATAGGCTGTTAACAGTGTTTCAGAATTAACTCTCTTAGATAATTGAAACAATAGATACGCAGATTTACTCAGTCGCTTACAAACCATTTCCAGGTGAGGTTTCCAAGTCAACTTATGGTCTACTGTTATGCCTAAGAATTTTGCACTCGTAACCTCTTCTATTTTACACTCATCATAGGTAATATTAAGGGGTGGATTCTCACGTCGTTGATGAAACTGTATAATTTTAGTTTTATTCAAATTGATCACAAGATTATTATTATTTAGCCAATTAATGATGCTATTTAGCGAGTTATTGATCTCATTTCGATATTCGTTTGGATCAGTGCATTCTATGATAGCCGTACTGTCATCTGCAAAAAGTACCATTTTGTTTTTCAAATTTCTTGGGAGGTCATTGATATAGATTAAGAAAAGTGGGGGCCCGAGTACAGTGCCCTGAGGCACGCCACACCTCACGGATCTCGCTTCAGAGACATATGTAGTTTCGAATTTGCTTATAGGACAAATTCTGGAAATCTCAGAACATTGTGTTCTATCACTTAGGTATGATTCTAGGAGTTTATGAATGTTTCCTCGAATGCCGTACGCGTGTAACTTTTGCAGCAAGATCTGATGATCTACGAAGTCAAAAGCTTTTGACATATCCGTGAAGATCGAACACACCGGATTTTTTTTATCAGACGACAGAAGTTATAATACTTGATAGCAGGTCAAATAGTGCCATATTAATATTAGTATTTTTCCTAAATCCTTTTTGTTCATTGCATAGTAACTGAAACTTCTCTAAATACGTGTAAATGGAATTATATATTATTTTTTCAATAACTTTTGCAAAAACTGGTATTTTTGCAATAGGCCTGTAATTTTTAACATCAGTCTTGTCATTATTTTTGTAAATGGGTTTAATAACTACTTTCTTGAGACTAGTAGGGAATATACCATCGGAAATGCAAAGATTAATTATGTGCGATAATAGTGGGGGTGAGTCAATATAACCATTAATTATTTTAAATAAAAACATTTGATCAAAGTATTTTCTTCTGTCAGAGAGCAATGACAAATTGTGGTATCTTAGGCCTTAGTACAAGTTCGTTTTACGTTTAAAGTAATCGTAACGAGTACGCATTCGGCGCTTTGATTGGTTGCTTCATTGGCGCCGGCCAATCAGAGTGCCGAACGTGTACTCGTGTCGAATACTTTAAACGGAAATGAAACTCATACTAAGGCCTCTTAACGAGGTCTCATAAGATACATGAGGGTGACAGCAGCGGTAATCTAAACATTTAATGAATTTCTTTTGAATATTTTCAATTCTAGTTATGTGACATGCATAATAGGGGCTCCAGATGATACATGCAAAATCTAATAGAGAACGTACAAAACTAAAGTAAAGTAACTTTAAAGTACTAGCTTGTTTAAATGGCTTTGAAATTCTTGTAATGAAACCAAGCTGCCTGTACGACTTCTTGATCACATGATCGATGTGTAGGTTAAATGAGAGTTGTGAGTCCATCAAGACACCCAAATCACGAACCGAGTAAACTCGACTAAGGGATTCACCGTTAACATGCTAGTTATAATTTACAGGGGTACGGTTTCGAGTGTATGTGATGATGGAGCATTTATTTAAGTTTAAGTAAAGTTGATTTATAGAGCAATAACTAAAGAGCCCATCGAGATCGGACTGTAACTGTAAACAGCAGTCCACTCCAGAAACAATCCTAAAGAATTTGGCGTCATCTGCATATAAAAGAAAATTAGATTTTTTAAGGATATCTCCGATGTCATTAATATAAAGAATAAATAACAATGGCCCCAGATGTGATCCTTGGGGAATACCAGATGGGATCTCCAGGAAACTAGAAGTGTAACCCTTTAGGAATACGGCTTGAGAGCGATTTTTTATGTATGAGCTAATCCAACGAAGCAAATCACCATGTACTCCAATTCTCCAAAGCTTCTCAATAAGCATATCGTGATTGATTTTGTCAAAAGCTTTAGAGAAGTCCGTGTAAACAACGTGCACTTGCATTCATTTTATTTTTTATTAAAATAGATAGGTGTTTATGTAGTCTGTCAGAAATGTAAGGAGTCGTTAGTTTAATGAGGTAAATGATTGGTTGCGTGTGCAGCGGGCGCGGGCCCGGCGCAGTGGGCGCGCGTGGCGCCGGCGCAGTGGGCGCGCGGCGTGCGCGCCGAGGTGCTGCACGCGCGCTCCGTGGCGGGCGTGGCGTGGCACGCGCGCGGCGACTACGTGTGCGCCACGCTGCGGCCGGGCGCGGCGGGCGGCGCGGGCGGCGCGCGCGCCGTGCTGGTGCACCAGCTGTCGCGGCGCCGCTCGCAGCTGCCGCTGGCGCGCGTCAAGGGGCTGGTGCAGTGCGCCGTGTTCCACCCGACGCGGCCGCAGCTGTTCGTGGCCACGCAGCGCGCGGTGCGCGTGTACGACCTGCTGAAGCAGGAGCTGCTGCGCAAGCTGCAGACGGGCGCGCAGTGGATCAGCCACATGGCCGTGCACCCGGCCGGGGACAACCTGCTGGTCTGCTCCTACGACAGGAAGTGCATATGGTGAGTCGCGCGCCGCGGGTCGCCCGGGCCCCGGCGCGCGCCTACATGCTGTCGCTTGCAGGTTCGACCTGGAGCTGTCGTCGAGGCCGTACCAGACGCTCCGCCTGCACGGGGGCGCGGTGCGGTCGGTGTCGTTCCACCGCCGGTACCCTCTGTTCGCGTCGGGCGGCGACGACGACAACATCGTGGTCAGCCACGGCATGGTCTACAAGTGAGCGTTCTGTTACCTACACTACTTACACTTCATCAATGCTTACGCATACGACTAAATTCTGCCGTAAGCATAACTAACATAACACGACTGAATCAACTAAGAAACAACGTGCAGAGGAACTAATACTGGAATACTGAAACGTTACTCAATTTTAAGTCGTGCTTAAATATCGTGCCATCTCTGTCATTTCACAAAGAATTTGACAGAACTATACTTAAGCGCGACTTAAAATTGAGTAACGTTTCAATATTCCGGCGTAAGACTATTGAATATAAAAAAAAAACACTTTTTTTACTTTTAGCGGAGTGTTGCGCCATCTACTAGTCAACGCTACGCATTATTTCTACTTTCTGCTACCTTATTCACTACTAGCTTATAAGTTCAGTTTATGAAACTATATGTGCGTTTAATAATTATTTATTTTATTTATTTATTAATCGCCAACCCGCATTGAGCAAGCATTATGATTAATACTCAAAATCTTTGTTGACTTAATCCGGCTCGAAGGACTGTCGCAAGCGAATTGTGTAATCCCACCGTATTACATCACGGCTAGTCGCTTAGCAAACCAGAGACGTTTTGTAATACAACGGTTGAACAATAAGCCGAATTGAATACGGCTGAGTCAAATTCAGTCAAATAGTTTTCGGAGCTATACGTTATTCAATAATAGCTAGCCGTAATATCACAGAGTGATCATTATGTCCAATTTATAGTTACAAAATGACAATGACCAAATTTGTATGGAGCGTGATGCCTTTTCATTTTTTCGCGGCAGTTGATCGGATGTGGAAAAACTAAAGCAGAATAATATTACAAACAAAAAAATATATGGGGCCTTATATCAAAAACACAGTCCAAACCGAGTTAAATCAGTTCAAAGATGTGAAAATAGTGCTATATTATTCCTGTTATTTTGTTGGTGATGACCGTACACAACGCATATTTCTTCATTTACTTGTACAGAAATATTTTGTAATAAATGATTATAAACGATTTCAAGGAATATAATGATATATTGTGGGCGTTTTTACTTGTTTTTTTTTTAATAAAGGCAAGGAATTAAAACTTAATGAACCATTAACTGTCTACTGCTGAAGTAAGTAGTTTCCTCTCAGTCAAAAACCCGCGAAATACTTTGCTGAGCCCTATCATGAAATGATAGGATGGAGTATGTTTGTCAGCTGCGGCGTCAATAGCGGATTGAGTAGCGGCAGTCGTCAAAAAACGAAAAAAATCATTTTTCTGTCTCCTTCTCCCGACTTAAGTAGACCCGATTACTAACTAAACTAACTACTAATACTCTACTCTATATATACTCTAATCTATAGCTAGCATAAGATTCTGTACAAAGATATCGTCATTCAGTCACAAGGTGATAGATTTTATTTCGACTGATCACATTATTTAGTCCATCTGACGTGTAGTTGTTATATGTTGACTATAAAGTAGGTAGATGGGTCTCCCACCAGAAGTCAACGGCAAAAAGAATACTTTATTAGATGTTTGGACGGCTACCACTATTCAACCCACCACTAGTACCACATCTGACGCTCATGAAGCTTCATGACACAACTCCTAGAAGCATCCTACAAGTTATCGACTGAGAGAAAATAGGTAATAAAAATTTGTGCCCGGCAATATGGTTATATTGTGGTATAATATGGTGTTCCTGTACCCGGCGTACAGTGGCGCGCAATTTGAAGATAGGGATTGTGACAAAAATATGAATAATTTTAATAAAAAACCAAAGTAAAATGTTCGACTTCAGCTCCTTTCAACGATATTAACTCGGTCCAGACTGAAATTTCCATATATAAGCCCATACACAATTTCGTTTGTAATGTCATTCTAGATAATATTTTCCATAAATCATCGACTGCCGCCAGAAAAAAGAAAGGCACCAATTTTAGTCAATGCCCTTTAATACGTTCAACGCCGTTTGACATAATAATATTGTTTTCTTATTCGGTGTTGTTCTCATGGTTTTCAAGGGTAATGAAACTGATAGTGTTGTCAAAATGTAAATCCAAAATGGCGACTGCACAAGGTTTTCATGGGTGTCGTTTTCGTGAAATTTTAAACTCGAACGTAATTGGATTTACATTTTACCATTCCCATCGGGCCACTACCACCCTCGACAGTCACGACAAGTTGAAAATGTTGTGCAGCCGCCATCTTGGATTTATATTTGACAGTACTATCGGTTTTACCACCCTCATTTGCACCCTCAACTTTGTGTAGTCGCCATCTTGGTATACCTAATGTTTCATTTTATTGTCCCAAAACTCAACAATAATCTGAGACCGGATGAAAAGCCAAGTTATATCAGTTCTGGGATATATATATATATCAGTTATATATATATATATCAGTTATATCATTTTCATTTAGTTATAGTTAATATTAATTAAAGAAGTTCTGGGAAAAATAATAAAAAAAATCCATATCACTCAGTTCAGCGATAATAGACAATTTAAATAAAAAGTTGAAATTCGACACCCTTGGTCGCGAAGACATTGGTGATCACAGGACTTGAAAACGCGACCAAGGGTGTCGAATTTCCACTTTTTAAAAAAAAATCTATTATAGCTGAACTGAGTGATATGGATTTTTTTCATTATTTTTCCCAGTACTGGTATAACTTGGCTTTTCATCCGGTCTCAGATTATCGTTGAGTTTTGGTACACCTGTATAATGGTCACCCAGACAATCCATTGTAAAATAATTACAATGAGGCTAAACGTGTGCTGACATATTGTACAACGTTTCGCATTGACAATACGGTTAATCGTAAAGTCGCCGTATCCCAAAACGGCCCTGCTTTTCTAAATGGCTAGCCGTAATGTAATAAGGCGGATTATACAATTTGGTTGCGACATACTAGCTTCTGGCAGCGGCTTCGCCCGCGATCCCGGGGGTAAAAAGTACTCGGTGGTGTTGCAGCGACCTGCTGCAGAACCCGCTGCTGGTGCCGCTGAAGTCGCTGGCGGCCGGCGCGCGCGCCGCCGACCTCAACGTGCTGGAGCTGCGCTGGCACCCCGCGCAGCCCTGGCTGGCCGCCGCCTGCGCCGACGGCACTCTGCGGCTCTACGCCTAGCTACCGCATCGGGACTACTGCGGCATTGTTCTCACAGTGCTTGTAAATATTATGTTAAATCTTTGTAATGTGAATGTAATGTTTAAGTAAAATATACAACAATAAATTTATACAGCCAATTTATGAGAACTGTGATGTGTCACGACATGGAAACTCGTACAGAATTAAAAACCATGCTTCCAACAATGTGAACCAACGCTTGCGAAACACATCGCTGTATGAGCGAGGTTACAAGCCCTATCCCCCTCCCATACTCTTCCTCAAATCAATTTCTCAATATTTCTTACTTGTAACATTCAACTTCAACACCTATTCTTACTTCCAACAAGAAATGTTTCAAACAAATAATTTCACGCCAGAGCGACCGGGGTAATCACATCACCCAGTAGAATACAAGCATTAAGCAAACGTTATATTGGTTACTGAACGCGCAATCCTCTCCCCATCCCAACCCCAATTCCCAAAAGGCCGGCATCAAACCTTATGGCTCACCCACACTAAAGTCAGAGACACACTCGTAAGTCGCAGTGCCTCCGTAGCCACCAATCTGCAATAGCCTCATGCATTATTTTGGTGACCCACGCAACATGATACGACGTGCAAGAGACATAAAGACAAAAAAACAATGAATAAATTTGACAGATTGGAATAGGTACTAGGTAGGTACATGGTAGGTACTCTACTTTAAATAGATGTATGAAACCATTGATCTATATAATATAGAGTTCTAAAGATTGTCTATGGGTAGAATTTAAAATGTATCTCGATAGTACTATCGAGACTATAATTTACATTAATAAACATGCTGGTGTTTCTTTTTTACTTATCTAGGAGATATAAGTAAAAAAAGCAGAAAGATACAACAGATCATTATCATTCTGCCAATAATTTTGTCATTATCATCATCATCATCAATAGCAATTTAATAATAACTGCTGGACAAGCCTCCCCCTTATTTATTGTTATTGTTTACTGCGAGTTATTGTTCGACGTGAAGGGCTTCACGTCGAACAATAACTCGCCACCTTCATCCACTGGCTCCCCGCAACGCTGGCGATGTCCTCGGTCCACCTAGCGAGAGACCTGCCCACTCTTCCTCTTCTGGTTCGTAGTTTCCACTCAAGGACTTTCCTGGCTCATCTGTCGTCAGTCTGTCGAGCGACGTGGCCTGCCCATTGCCACATCAGTCTGCATATTTTGCGAGCTATGTTGGTAACTCTAGTTCTTTGGCGAATTTCCACATTGCCAATTCGCGAGCTGAGCGACTTTCAGTTTCTCCAGAAGGCCAGAGGTCAGGGACCACGTTTCGGTACGATACGTCATCACCGGTTACGCACACTGGTTGAACATCCTGGTTTTCAGGCACTGAGGGATTTTCGATAAGCAAATTTCGCGTAACTTCCCGAACGCTGCCCTTCCGAGTTGGATTCTTCGGGCGACCTCTTTATCGAAGTTGTATTTAACTGGATAATCTGCCCTAAGTATGTGTATGGTAATGTAATAATTTGACAACATCAAAATATCTAATTGCGGTCGATCCGCCTTTACACAGGTCAACAAATAGTGGTGGGTGATAACCCACAGTGGTGGGTGACATACCTGTCAGTGTTGAATTTCGAGATATTTTTGTAAAAATCCAATGGGATATATGTGTGTATGTGTTTATATGCTAAAGTGGTGACAGACATAAAGATCAGTGAAAAGAAAGATGCCGCAAGCCGCAATACATTGTAATTGGCGTGATACCAAAAGTACAAGTAAACAGTTAGATGTAACATTACATCAGTACCTGTAGTAGCCACTGAGTATATTTCATAAAAATATCTATTTTTTAATTATTAAGTATGCTTGATGCAAGTAGACTAAACCAATACAATATTTTTAAGCAATTAATATAAACTATAATTGAAATTAATTAAAATGCGTCAAATTTTTTTTAATGAAAAATTTACAATGTGAATGAATCAGGAATTTAAATAAATGCGAGTTTAATAGTGGATAAAAGATTGATATTCGAGTGTAATGAAGTGAGTTAAGGATAATAATTAAATAATTAGTATAACATTTGATTAATTATGCAATTTACTTAAATATTTATGTACAAGAAACCACATAAATCTGATGTATATTATAAATAAATTTTTCTGTGACGTAAATTATTTACGAAAACTGTCAGTGTCGTTCATAAACAGCTTCACAATTTTGACACGAACACTTCGAATCTTTGCATCGCCAGGCTCTTTGACAGCACTGTAAAAATGTTGCCAATCTGAGAATAAACTACCTAAACAGCATGGTGTCTCTTTCTCAATATCAGATTACGGATTGGATAAAAAAAAGATAAAATGTATTTTCATATTTCCGCATCGAATTTAGATATATTTGTTAGAGCGATATAGAACATTAGGGCAACTCTTTATTGGTTGATTACTGTTACGCTGTCTTCACACGTTCTCCAATATTGGCCCAAAGGATATATGTCAAGCCGGCTCTACACATTGGCCCCAATATTAGTTACGGCGCTACTCGCCCAACGTGTGGATCTAGAAAATGGCATTATTCTCAACGTTGGGGCTAGCATTGGTTGTTGGCCAGCTCGTGTCGGTTTCATGAAAAGAATCTGCGCCAATGTTGGCGATCTGTCCACACGTTGGCGCTTTGCTCAGTTCTCTTATAATACGACACGTATCGAATGCGGACGTTGAGTGAGAATGGCTTCCTCATCGACAAAATCGTCACCGACATGGACAAATGAAAAAATGAACTTTATCAAGCACATCCAATATGAGGCAATGTGTCAATAATGTCCATGATATTTATATTTAGGATTAACAAATTCCAAAGTAATTTATGAAAAAATATCAGAAGATAAAGATTTTCTTGAAATGAGTACTGGCCAGAAGTGCATTTATTAGTTTCATAGAGGACAGAAATAAAGTATCTATAAATTTAATTAAAAATGAGCTCTTCGTTTATTTTAATTAAAGTAAGACATTTAAAAAAAATTAAATTAGTAAGTTGTGCGAAAAGCTATAAAAATATGTATTTAAAACAATAAATAAATCAATTATTATTTGTTTTTCTCAAATACTGTTTAAGAATCTTCATAAAGCTGAATATACTTTATTTCTTGTAAATAAAGTTGGCAACCCGTAATGGGACGCAACTCGAAAGGATAATAAAAACAAAATAATATTATGATGCATAGCGCAACATTCAGCAGAATATGGAATGATTTTCTCAATTGGATATTTAAAAAAGCAAGTATCATTAATGAGCACATATCGCCTACACTTGAAGAAGATTTCTGTATCGGACATGTTCACATTGGCCCTGACGAAATAGAACTAGTTTAATGGCCAACATGTGTGGCTGTGGACGCCTCACCGAATCGACAGCTCTCCGTTGGCATGTGTGTTGGGGCCAACGTGTGGAGTCAGCCTTAGCTATGGTACTTTCATACTCTGTACTCTGTAGAGTCTGTGGTCTGTAGTCTATAGTGTAGCAATAGCACGATAAAGAGGGAGCAAAAAAATGTTAAAAATTTTAACGGAACACACCAACACCAACATAAATAATTCAAATATTTTTATATATTAATTGAAATGTTTCTTTGCATCGAAATTTATCTTATAATTAGAACCTTTCACATCTTAAACTGTAAATAAGAATTATACAGTGAACTCTCGATTTATACATATAACTGATTTGGACTCTAATGTTATTTTTGTTTCATTAGTCAAATTGTTGATGCTTACCGTAAACGTAAGAGAAAGAAAGGAGAATATTTACGTACAGTGTTTCTTTGCATCGAAATTTATCTTATAATTAGAACCTTTCACATCTTAAACTGTAAATAAGAATTATACAGTGAACTCTCGATTTATACATATAACTGATTTGGACTCTAATGTTATTTTTGTTTCATTAGTCAAATTGTTGATGCTTACCGTAAACGTAAGAGAAAGAAAGGAGAATATTTACGTACAGTATGAGCTCGTATTAGTTTTAAAAACTCCTAATTTATTTAACATAGTTTGTTAGTGGAATGGTGCTACAAAACAGTGCAATTTAACAATAGCTATGTCAGAAGCTACAACACCGACGGCAACCGAGGCGCCGGCGCTGGATGATCGCGATGTCGAGCCGCGTACGCCCATGAAACGGCTCGGCTCCACCAGGAAACTGGCCGCCTTTAACAGTGAGTAATGTTTTGATACAGGGTGACTGCCTTTACTGAAGCTGTACTAGGTATTCTTTGTCTCGTGGCCGTATGCACGTAAATATTAGTCACAGATTCGTAGCTGACTATTCTCTAAATATCTTGAAATTATTTCGTCTTTGACAGGTAATAGTAATAGGTAACATTCCATTTCACTGATAGATTCGATAGATAATTTTACATTATTTAAACAATGGTGTAAGTTGTTTATTTATCAGATTGACTGGCTAATGAATTGGTGATAAATAAATATAAAACAATAGCAATACAGATACTTAATTAATTACTGATGATGTTGCTTTGTTTTATTTATTTGAGTTACAATCTCAGAGTATCAGACGAGATGGAATATTGTTTAGAACCAGTTACAAGATTCTTTTGTTTAATATTCGAATGTGATGTTTTGATTTATTCTACAAAACATACAATTATGCAATTAACTTGTTGAGTACCGTCATTATAGACACAATTATAGAACAATAGGTTGGGGTCACCGGTGACCGCTCGGTGTTTGACAGTTTAACTCGTCGAGTACTGGTTTTGTAGACACAATTATAGAACAATAGGTTGCGGTCACTGGTGACCGCTTGGTGTTTACAGTTTAATAAGTTTTAGTAATTTAGTAAGTTTATGTAAGAAAATCAATTATATCTTCACATACATCACACATAAATTAACAATTTACTTCTAGTAAATAGAAGAAGTTAATTTACTTTTAGTAAATTGTTAATTTAAATCAAATAATAGTAGTGTGTGGAACCTTTCCCACATTCACACCGATTATCATAATTTTAGAAAACTAACCCCTTATCTAGGACCTATTTTTGTCACACTACCATGTAGCATACGTTTGAAACATAATGTTGTCCCGCCACCCACACTGTGATTTTCTCATGTATTGTGGGTGTGTTTACAAACATTCAAATTCACACATGACACCCACACCCAAAACATTGTGAGGCAGTCACTTGCTCAGCAGTCACCATGCCAACTGTGCACCAAATGCGAAGTGTGTGTGAATAGTAATCCTTTCCACCCTCGCCCTTCCCTCCCCATACAGCGGTGGAAATTGAGTTCAAATTGATGGAAATATAATATAGATAGTGTTTGTCCCAACCTAACCCAAAATTTTCCGGGGCGAGTGGAACCGGCGAGAGATGTCACGCGGTGTTCCACAGGGTTCGGTTCTGGGGCCGCTCCTGTGGAACATCGGTTATGACTGGGTGCTGCCCACTGGCCTCCCGAACGGCGTTAGCACAATATGCTACGCCGACGACACGCTGGTGCTAGCGCACGGGAGGTCGCACCAGGCGGCGGCCGATCTAATGGCGACAGCGGTTGCGACAGTCGTTGAGAGAATCCGGCAGTTGGGACTCGAGGTGGCGCTCCACAAGTCCGAGGCCATGTGTTTTCATGGCCGCGGGAACGCGCCACTTCCGGGTGGGTCCCAAATAACGGCGGGAGGAGTTACCATCGACGTCGAGACGACGATGAAGTACCTAGGATTCGTCCTCGACAGTCGGTGGAACTTCATAGAGCACTTCCGACGTTTGGCTCCAAAGTTGGAGAGGACGGGGGCTGCGTTTAAACGCATCCTTCCCAACCTCGGGGGGCCAAACGCCTCCTGCCGGAGGTTATACGCCGGGGTCGTGGGGTCCATGGCCCTCTACGGCGCCCCTGTTTGGGCGCCAAACCTGTTGCGGCGTCCCGCTCGGACGCTGCTCATGGCACAGAGGGTCATGGCGATCCGAATGATCCGCGGATACCGCACGATCTCTGGGGAGTCGGCGAACCTCCTTGCCGGATTATCGCCGTGGGATCTGGAGGCGAAGGTGCTCGCGCGCGTGCACAGCATGCGCGCGGAGGCACGTCGCCGGGGCGAAACTCCGCTGCCGCGCCAGATAAGTGCGTGGCGGGATGAGCTCCGGCGCGATCTCATGGCGGAATGGCAGTAACGACTGTCGCAACCGAGGGCTGGGCTCGCTGCCATCGCAGCGGTAAGTCCCCTCTTTGAGGAGTGGCTTGAGAGACGCTTCGGCGTCCTCACCTACCGCCTGACGCAGATCCTCACCGGACATGGCACTTTCGGGAGGTACCTGTGTCTGATAGGGCGGGAGGAAACGCCCGGGTGTCATCACTGCGAGGACCGCCCTGAGGACACGGTGGAACACACTGTAGCGGAATGCCCTGCGTGGGCTGAGCACCGCCGTGTCCTCAGGGAAGTGATCGGCGATGGCGACCTCTCGCGTCTGGGCCTAGTGCAGGCCATGATGCGGAGCGAGGGGGATTGGGATGCCGTCTCCTCCTTTTGCGAAGCAGTCATGCTAGTTAAGGAGGAGGCGGGACGCGTGAGGCAGCGAAGCGCTGCCTCCTTGCAACCCAGCCATCGCGAAGGACACACCGGGCGTCGGGGATCGCGGGACGATCTCCGGCCACCGTAAGCGCGGGCCTGCGGACGGCGAGCGTGGGTGGCTCCCCGTCCGACCAGAAACAGACCCGAGCGTACGGCGCGTCGCGTTCCGCGCGCGCCTCAAAAAGCCATCAGACCACCACAGATAGGGCCCAATAGGGCCGATGCCGATTCGGAGTCGCGGAGAACCTAACGGGTAACCGGGGCACCGGCTCGACGTGCAGGAGAAGGAACGGGGTGGTTTTTAGTCAGTAAGAGTCTGACACTCCCTCCCGCCTCACCCAGGCGGGAGCAGTCATTCGATGATTTTCCCCCCTTAAAAAAAAAAAAACCAAAATTTTAACCATGAATATCTCCACAACTATTAGGCTCTGCGCTTTTTGGATGGAACAGGGGCACAACCACATTCATATGCTGCGGCAAGGTATGCAGTGTCTCCAGCGGTGCCATATCAACTATACACAGACAGTCGACGATTTTCGATTTACATTTCGAAGTGTTTGTATAAAAACGCCACCATGCGCATCTGACTTCAGGAAGATACTCCTAAAACCAATTCAATCGCGGAAAGACCTGTGGCAGAGAAACATGATATCTTTGAAGCTGTTCAGTGTTCGTGAACCCAATAGAGCACGTTTGGACTGGAGCGAACTGGGCATCAGTAGGAAGAAACCTGCTCACGCCACAGCCGTCGCGGAAGACACTTCTTGCGACGGGAGTCGCGCGAACCCCAATTGCAACTTCTATACCGCCTGCTACGCAATATGAGGTCGCGCGTTGTCGTGCAGGACCAGCGGGAGACTAGCGATTGACCAATGCTTGTTGGAGATGTGCCAGCTTCTCCATCATTGTGTTTAGTTCTTCACAGTACACATCTACAGTAATGCTCACCATGCTCACCCTGTTTGTTAAGAAGCTGTGATGAATCACTGATGTATCTTTTTTGTTTATTTGTCGACATTTGGGAGTAACCCTTCATCTTCTCCATTTCTTCTTTTTCTTCGTCTTCTCCATTTCACTACCATCCCCGAGCAACCTTTCTTCAGAAAAGTTAGGTTGCTTCCACACAGACGACCAACAGACGCGTACTGCAGTTAGCCCCATCCCCATCATTAGGAGGCCAGCCCGGAGACTGCGGAGACGGCCGAGCCGACGGCCCGATGGATACCCGTGGGGGGCCACGGGTATCCATCGGGCCCTCTCCTTCGGTCGCCAACCGGCACGATGGCGTACCCGTGGGATTTTTCGACAGATGGCGGGGCAGCCTATCACGTGTGGCTAGCACATTACTTGGGCCCCCAATCCGCGGTCGGCCAGCGGTGAACCGTGACTGGCCACCCGATGCCGCCACACCGGCGCGCGTCAAAACGGTTAGTCTGCATTGGAACACCCACTTCGACCCATTCCCTCAATCGGCGTCACCGAGCATCGTGGCGGAACACGGCTAGGCCGCTTGGCGACACGTTTTTGCTCGGTGGATGGTCATAAGGCCGTCAGCCGAAGCCTACCACCATGGTGTCACCCAAAATCACGCCACCCGCAGTCGAAATTAAGGTGACAGAATTCTACCACTTGGCAAAATAACCTATTCAGTAGGTACTTATTAATACTCATGAAATTGTTACTGTTATTAACTTATTGAATTGATGCGGGCCACTGTCTCAAGAGGATCATTTCCTCTGGCCAGAGTGGTCAGTAATGATGTAACGTGGCACATTAGTGGAGTGCCGTCACGCGACCTGTTCATTGAGGACTTCCTTTGGTCGATGGCCGCGGTCCACGATGCATTACACTTACAAGCGTACTTAACTTACTAAACTGCATTCTACACATTTTAAAAGTCTAAGACGATCTGCGATTTCTTTATTATTATAGTTCATATTGTGCGTTATTGAAGCTTAATAATACTTTGGTTGGGCTCTTGTGGTTTCTAACCATTCTTCGATTATCCTAGTTTTTATAGTTTTCCCATTATGTGGCCATTAAACCCCAACTTTGTACCAAATTTCAGCTCTCTGAGTTTATGGGAAATAGGTATCAGACAGTTCTATTTTGATGATCATGAGGGAGTGAGTATAACTTTGGAATTAAAGGCCTACAGACAGACTCGAAATTTTGACGTTCTCTACTCGGCTTAGAAGTTCAGTAGTTTCAACGCTATTGACGGACAAGCATCCAAACAAAACAATTATAACATTTCACATTTATAATATTAGTGTGATTTAGCTAGATTTTATCATTATTATCAGCTTGTAACTGGATAGTTACCATAGATCCCATTGCTGAGCAAAGACCTCTTCTTTCTCAAACACTTGCTCAAAGCGGTCAAACTCTTAATTAAAATGATAACTTCGAGTTCCCTTACGATGATATTCTTCATCATAATTATTATGTTAGTAGTTGTATCTACAAGTTTGGTTCACCTTCAACAAGCGTTGTAATTAATGCCACAATGCTCATTCTTCTCTGTGATAGCAGACCTTTGCCCAAAAGTGGGTAGTTACATTACAAGCTTGTGCCTTAAATCGAAAATCTAGTTTTATTGGATCTAGTACAAAGCAATTACATAGCCGCTTCGTCTTTTTTTCAGAGTTATAGAGTTACAAATAATGATGTAGGCAGTTTATGAATCAAAGATGCACGCAATCGATTCAGTTTCTTATTTCGCGTTTAGTACAAACTTAATGAGTTAGAACAATTAACTTTAAAGAAGTGTCGGGCCTTGCGCCGATGTAACTAGTTAGCATCCAGTCCTTACACCTATGCTAATGTTACAATGCGCTGGCTTAATAAATTGATTGTATTCCCATGACTATATGTAGATTGCCGTAACGAGTCGCAAATAATGGGTACGCGTCGGTGACTACTGTGCATTAGTCTGATATATGTCACCTATTGTTTTTTACAAAAGTGTTCGCATTTACAATGGCATGATTTGTAGTGTAGACTTCCTTATAAATGCGTTTAAAGCAAACTGTCCTCTGTTCAGATGAGGATAAAATGAACAAACTACATACAATAATGTAGTATGTAGTGAATTATAATAAGTTTCGTGTCATGGCACGGAACAAATAATTTTGGGCACGACTGTGACCACAACACAAAACTAGGATTATAAACCGGAAAACTATTATGTATATATAAAATGCAACGCATTTGTGAAGTCTCTAGCATTGCAGGTAGGGAATGCAAATCTTGCGGAATTGGGGCTCAAGCGAGATCTCACGAAATTGAAATACAATGTCAGTTTTGTATGTTTTTTGCTAATAATCATAATAATATTTGAATTATTATGATTAGGAAAGTATATTAGGATTATAATATTGAGATAGACAATAGAGTCGAATCGCCGTACAAAAAATGACAAGTAAGGACGTCTCCAGACGCCGATACAGACGTTTGTCAATTCAGTATTGTAAGTAACGTTGACAAGCACAAAGCGCGTGAAATACAAATTAGAACATGGGGAAATGTGTTTACTACGACAGAAGACAATATAAAAATAAAACGAATTATTTTCACAAGTAAGTTTCCTGTTCAAAGGTGAACAGCTTTATACAATAAACAAGAAACTTAGTCACTGTCACAATTCGTACAATATACTTTATCTCTTGTTCCCCGATACAATATGTACCACTTATTAAGCCAACTAAACCATTCATTTTTATGTAACATAATTATTTTTAGAAGTTCGGATTCATTAAAACGCATACCTACCTATTATGTTTCCGAAGAAGTGAGGATCTCTGGACAATTGATGTTCGTAACTTACTTCATTACAAGATAGATGTTCTAAAAGTAATTTCTTACCTTTCTACTTCTTCCCCTTCCGCAGTTCCGCAATATGAAGTTAACTCGCCATGACAGATGATTATCCATCCACAGACCAATCTCGGCAAGGGTTGCTTAACCTTGGCGATGATAACTACAATCTTCTCTACTACCCTATACTATATGTGTTATTCTACCTTATAAATAATAAAAAAAAATTGTAATATATCCATACGGAATATCTTTGATTGAGATGACCACCGCATCTCCGAAACCACAAACATTTGACCATAGGTACATTAGTAACTAAGATTCCGCTTAAAAGCTCTATCCAACGGTATATCACATGTTACTATTGAAGGGTGGAAGACTCCATACTTTGTTTCCCACTGGACATAACCTCAAACATAAAACTGGTTATAACTCCTAGGTCCCAACTTCTAAAAATCTAATAATTTTAATAGGGCTTGCCTATCATGTTGACTACCAATTAAAACAAAAATCAGTCCAAAACATTAAAGACATATAAAATCTTTTTGTTGCTGTACGAAACTCCCATACAAGGCTGCCTTCACCTTTAAGTAAAATGTAAAACTTTAAAAAACAATACCTAATTAATAGTTATCCCAATTTCGCTACAGTGTTGCCAACAATTTTTTTTTGTGTTTCCCGCATTAATGGGAGATTAAGTAAATTATAAAACAAGCAATGTATGTGCATTGTTAACTCCGATTAAAAACATTAAGTACGGCTTTTATATCTGGAGGATAGCACATATTATTAATGTAACACCCATCGGTACAGTGGTTTCCAATAGATAATTAAAATAATATTATTCAAAATATTTCGTATGTATACGTAATAATAATACCTATTACTGGTAGTGGGTGGGTATTATGTATGGGTAGTGGTTGGTGCGTAGAGCTGAAGATCGAGTGGCTTCATCTCAGTGGCGTGCCATTGGAGCGGCCTATGTACAGCAGTGGACGAGGACAGGCTGTTAATGATGATAATATTACCAGATTTATAAAATAGTTTTTTTTATATTAATTGATAATTTATAAATATAATATTTAATTGATAAATATTATTTACCTATATAATTTTACATATCAGGCAACACTCCCTGATCATTCCATGGTTATATTTCTATCTCTGTCTAATGTAATGGTCATTGTTGTGGTTGCCACTTATGCGAGTGAGATATACATATGTTTCTGTAGAATGTCTCGTGGTTTCTAAAATACGTCTTTGTATGTCAAAAGCACAGAAATATTAAAAAAGGAGAAGCGGCAAGGGGGCGTGTCGGTTACGCTCGCAATTGAGCGTTCCGCTCAATGTAGGAAAATGTGGCCGTCACCGCGAGTTAGTATGTTGTCACCCGCGATCGTACAAGAAAATGCGTCTTATGCAGTAGTTTCGTGCAGAAATATAAGGCAAAACAAAAACTAGAATTCATGGCATCGGTTACTATGTGTAAGAACTAAAATTTACAATATTTATCTTAAAAATCACGAAAAACAACAAGTGATTACTTTATTTTTACTTTTCTATATTACTCCAACTGTATTATGTCTACATTATTACATTGCTCTTTTACAACCACCTTAGTGTGACACTGAGTAACTAAACCAGCAATGTATAAGTGACTTAACGAAACGCTCATCAAGACGCGATGTCACATGGTGCGTCCGCTGCTCAGGGTCCGCCGTATTTGAGCGAGATAGTGATGTGGTCGTGGAGATTTATCAATGTCTATCGACAAGAAAGTCGACTGCAAATAGTTATATTTGATCACTTGTTACGGTTACACTATAATTTTCATAAATGAACCATACGCATAGTCATAATTTTATACTCACAGAGCAGTACCCAATGAATAACCACATAATATTTTTTTTTCTTTCTTTTTTTTTCTTTAAAAAAAACGTTGCCCCACATTAGGATTTTCTCCTGTGTCGTGGGTGCGTTTACAAACATACAAGTTCACATACACATGACACCCAGACCCGAAACAACACTTTGTGGACCACACAAAGTGTTGTTCCGTGCGGGAATCGAACCCGCGACACGTTGCATGGCAGCCGGTTGCCCAGCCACCGCACCAACCGTGCAGTCAAGAAAAATATATCACATTAAGACTCCATTATTTAATCAAGAATGCGATCCCCTTCTTATAGAGGTACAAATTATATCATCATAACTACATACAACTTGTCGTTTGGTTGTAATTTTTTTTGTTAATATTTTTTTTAATTAAGTAATATTTTGGTTTCATGTCGTTTTTACTTTATTTCCAAAACTTTTGTAATAAATGTATCGATATGTT
The DNA here is from genome assembly GCA_038387885.1 of Spodoptera picta. Taxonomy (NCBI): domain Eukaryota; kingdom Metazoa; phylum Arthropoda; class Insecta; order Lepidoptera; family Noctuidae; genus Spodoptera; species Spodoptera picta. Next base: position 121,372 of record JAZHFQ010000042.1, on the reverse strand, counting down.
CATCGGGAGCTATTAAAATCCCGTCCCTATCACACAGTGACCAATTGTTTTAGTGTAAGTAAATCATAGGAGAATGTGCGCTGTCGTTTAATGAATAAGGTTTATATTTGAATTACTGAGTTACCGATTCCGCGAGTGTGCACTCATTCGTAGTATTGTTTTGTCAGAACTGTGTGTGTAAAATTAGTTTTATGGAGGGCCAGTTGTGGCTTCACCGGTTTTGCATACATTTTTGACTCCACACCATATCTCCTTCTTTATTATAGGTATCTATGGTTAAAAGCGTTCAATGTTTTTTGACGTTAAGTAATTGAGATTGCTTATGTAGGTTTAACTGAATGGATTATATGATGAACATTAATTTTGACGACTTTTTCTCGAAACTAAAAGAATTCTAGATAGGTACCTAAAGTTACACGGACTCATTTGGATGCAGAAGGTTGTTTGTAGGATGTATTTAATAAATTTTAAGTTTATTACCGTACTCCTACTTTAACGGAAGTAACTATCAAATAACAATTGAAAGAAACAACAAATCTTCTCTTTTAATATCACACAACAAATCTTTTAGTAAAGCAATCTCGTTAATCACGCTAAGTCTCGAACTCGCAAAACATGGACGAGATCGCGCGAGGTCGAGATTGCATTCCCTAATTGCAGCCAGGTGTACTTAGGCCCGTATTAATAAACCGATATCAGCGTAAGAGCGAGATGTTAAGATCCTGTTTGATATTCCGACATATTAATAAACAAAACTTAATACGCGGTTTAAGGCGACGAATTGTTCAACAATAATTCTAAAACAAGGCGCGCGCCCCCCGCACCCCGCACGCACCCCGGTAAGTAGTAACGTATGCATTGCTACAGACGGCGCCGGCGAGCGGTGCGCGGCGGTGGCAGCGCGGAACATAGACACCTTGGAGTTGTCTTATATATTTTTTTATGAATTTACCTATGAAGTTTTTTATTGATTGTCTTTTCGGCAATAAACTAACACGTGCTAGTGTTATTCAAATAACGAAATTAAGATTTTCGTGTTTTGAAAAACATTAGCACATCTCTTTTTAAAGTAAAATATTTTTAAAAATCATATTTTTTTTTATAATATTTAATACGATCAAAATATGTTTATTTACTTTTACATAAGTATTCTAAAGCTGAAATCCTTTTCCTTGTAAGTATTAAATTATTGTGAGGGTGTGTGTGTTAATTTATTTTAACAAGGAACATAATTTATTCTACATTGATCATCATCATCTTCCTGCCCTTGTCCCGTTTTACTTGGGGTCGGCGCAACACGTTTTTTCTCTCTATCACTAACTCCCTTTTCTCTCTGTCACTCTGTCCTGTCACTCGTCGCACTATCACTAACTCCCTTTTCTATCATATCACTTCTCACACAATCCATCCATCTTTTCTTTGGCCTCCCTCTCCCTCTCCATCCATCCACATGTAAATTCATAACTCTTTTAGCAACATGCTTTTCATCTCTCCTCTACATGACCATACCAAGACAAACGATTTCCTTTCAAATTTTCAGTCTCTGGCGCCACTTTCAAACTTCCCGTAATATACTCATTTCTCACTTTATCCATTCTCGTCACACCACACATCCATCTTAACATTCTCATCTCCGCTACATGCAATATTTTCTCATCCGTCTTTTTCATAGCCTAACATTCTGATCCATACAGTATGACAGTCCTTATCTTACTTATAGATTTATCTTATCTTACTTATAGATTTTACCCTTCAACTTGAGGGGCATCCATGGGTCACAGGTTGTACCCATGACCTGTCGCCATTTCATCTATATCTATCACCATTCTACATTGATATCATCTTATGTATAAAAATGAATTTACAATAAAACACATATTACACTTCGTGTGGATTATCATTATTATACAATATTTATTATCGTAATAGGAAATTGTTACAAAATTAAGAATAAAAGAAATTAAAATTCCGAAAACGAAAAAACATCCTCATATTCAGGGACTGATTGTTGATTTGAATCAGCATTTTCTTTTCCCATCCAATTGTCATTACTGTAGAAATTTTATCACTCGAACACTGTCTGCTAATCTGAAAATATAAATAAATTAGGGCCTATAGTCAGAATTTTAATTAGATTCCAGATTTTACAAAAGCTACTGTCATTTTGTGAAATAATGATACCACATATAATAGTGTAGTGATGGACACAAAAATCGATAAACAATCAGTGTGTGTGTTTTATAATAAATGTTACAGAAAGTGACAGGATAGCGATAGCGATGACGACGACAATTTATAAAATAACTTATTACCATAATACATCTATCTGTTTTATTTGTCATGTTCCTTCATGATTACATTTTTTTACATATTTATTTCACACACAATTATAAAAGAAAAGTCTCAAATCATTAAGTAATCGTCAAAACTAAATAATCGGTCAGAAATATTTAATTTCCTGATATCTTTAGTTTACGAGAGTAAAATTATAAACGAGAAGAATCGATCCAGAAATATTGCATTTCCATATCGAATAATTTCGCAACGTCACTATTTAGTACTTGTCATAACGTTGCAACACTGAAATTGTCAAATCTGGAATCGAATTAAAATTCCGAGTATAGTACTAACTTCAAAGATATCATATTTCGACTAATACGTCGGTTATGTACCTATAAAGAACAAAATTGTCTAATATACTCACTGTAGCTGCGGGAATGCCCTCGTTTTGTGATATATTAGTGTCATAAGTATCAGCATTTCTAAAATAAAAGAAGTCCTTTAATTTTAACTTCATCGTTGAAAGTTATATTGATTGTAATATTGAATAATACATAGCAACAAAAACTTATGCGGGCAACACATTTTGCAACTCTGCATAATTCGGTAAAGCGTCGTTTTCATTTCTAGAAGATACAAGAAAAAGTGTTTTAGTAATAATAATAATACCTATGTATAGCTTTTACAAAACGTTAGGAGGTTTAGGATTTTTTCATACGCACCCTAAAAAGCAAGCTGTCATTTCTATATTTTTGTTGCAAGTTGACGACTCCATAGTTTCGTTCTCCGAAAATTGTTCCAACGATTGTTTCCTAAAATATAACACAATATATTTATTTTTCACATATTTTTTTAAAACTTATATTGAACTAAAACTTTATAGAAGATATTGTAATCTTATTCTTATTGTGATTGTAGAACAAAAGTGGAAAACAAAATAGGTAGGTATTTAACCTACTTAGTTACTTACATATTTTTTGTCATAAAAATAAACATCATTCAAGTCACAGTCAAAGTGACTTTTTGAATGTCATCTTTTTTAGTAAACTACACATTTCACAATTCATTATGAAAACTTACTCTCTTTTCGTCATATTTCCACATTTTTCTAAAAGACATGCTCTTCTTTTCCTTTTGGAACATCTTTCTTTCATTTTTCCCATTTTTATTCAATAAAACCGCTAAATTTGATCACGCAATCGCCGATGCAGTCCGGAAGCCGACTAGCATAGATCTATCGCTGACAATGGTCAAGAGGGGACTGAGCGTCTCAGCGGGGCGAGGATTGCATGCGCGTTAGCTTATAACAAAACGACGTAAACGACAAAATGCTTTTTGTTATTTTATTTAGTCGGAAATGATAACTTGAGAAATTCCTTCTACAATTTTAAGGAGTATTTATAGACTTGTCTACAGAGCAAGTTGAGAGGCTAAAATCGGTCCCGTTTGCCCATAAAATGTGAATCTCTATTTAAAAAGAGGTATGTTTGATATTTTTTTCTCTGTTACAAAAGTTACTTAATCATGTAACGAAAACTAACAAAATAAGGTTTTCATCATGAACTGTTCAGGTCACCAACTCATATTTTTATTCGTTTCGTAATTACTGACAAAAATAGAGATCACTGATGCCAAAATTTCCAATTCGTCCTCTTAAGACCTTGTCATCACCTGAGATCGTGTTGTTTAATAAACATTACTCGGGTTTCAAAATCGGTATTAGGATGGTTATCAAGACCACGATTGTTAAGTTCAGTCGGACCTGGACTTAATATCGTGAACTCGTACCTAAATATTTCGCGGGAACCATGAATGTTGAGAATATTATTTCTGAAATCAATTATTATGATGAAGTTGAATAATACGATGATATTTTATGGCCTTTTCAAAATCTATTAGGTAGGTACTTATCTAAAGTTTATATATACCTACAGGAGATCAAGCTAGCTTGAATAGGCATTTTTGACTCCATTATCAAATATGAATAAGTAACATAACATCACGCCTTTTATTCCCGAAGGGGTAGGCAGAGGTGCAAATTATGCCACTGTACAATGTAACACCCACTTTTCACTATTTATGTTATTAGTCCCATGTAAGCCTGAGCATATTGCCATATACCGGGCACAATTCCAGACTCCGTGCTACTACTGATAATTTTTAAAAACCCCAGTAATACTTTGCCCGACCCGGGAATCGAACCCGAGACCCCTTGCCCGGCAGTCGCACTTGCGACCACTCGGCCAACGAGGCAGTCGATTAATAAGTAACTTGTAAATAAACACGAAACACTGTATTATCAAGTACAAACAATTGAGAGAAAGGGAATTACAGATTATAGAGATTACCTCTATATAATAAGGTGACGCGAAATCACTGGCATGTGCGTTCGTCATAAAATTAAACGTAACTTTATAATAAATAATGCTTTTTTATGGTTAAAAAAATCATAATGTATACAATATAAAAAAGTAATATAATTTCCTAAAATTTTAATCCATTTAAACTGTCAAATACCAAGCGGTCACCGGTGACCGCAACCTATTGTTCTATAATTGTGTCTACAAAACCGGTAATCGACGAGTTAAACTGGAAATAATCTTTTATTCCTATGCAAACAGAGTTGAATATTATTGTTCTACACAGCTATTACTAAACGCAATGAACGAAAGATGTATTAGTTCGTTCGCTGTGACGTAACAAGTCTTAACATCAGGATTTCATTGAGTGTCAAATTACGAATCTTGATACCTCGATCCAAACCGCGGTATCACCTGAGATCGTGTGGATATAGGTTTATTAATTAGCGTCGACATTAAGATGCTGATCGCATCTTGAGAACGTATCAACTGATGCCGGTCTTGACATCGTGATTGAGACCTATTTATTAATACGGGCCTTAGACTGCAGTGAGAACTTACCATCAGGCTCAAACCATTACTCAAAACTTTGTTGCACATCTACGACCTTAATTATTATACACATTTCACGGCACGACATTCGTTCGCCATATCTGCCATACGTTGTACGCACGTACGTACGTACTCACTCCTCTGTGCATCTCGAGGTGGGGTAAAGCAAATGAAAGCACTCCTGCAAACCCGGATTTCCAAGAAAGTATTTAAGAAATTACTTATCATAACATAACATCACGCCTTTTATCCTCGAAGGGGTAGGCAGAGGTGCACATTATACCACTGTACAATGTAACACCCACTTTTCACTATTTATGTTATATAATAAATTACTTGTTAGTTCGAAATCAGAATTTGTATGTTGTATTGGTTCCACTTCCATTCTCTGTCTTTAAACTCTATACCACTTTACTTTATGTCAGTAATTTTCAATTACATTACACTGCACAAGCGAGAAACATCTACACATTGAGCCAACATGTTAGTTGGCGGTCGTTCGTGCGCAGTTTGTTGTCATTCGTCAGTATAGACGATACTGTCGCGCGTGAGTTGTTGTTCCCGAATTACAATGGCGTGGAACACTGACATTCTACATTTTAATAAAATTTATAGAAAGGACATTTACAATTCCCTATCAATAAAGGCCCAATGTGAAAAGTAATCTCTTTTTATGAGTTTAACAAAGCTTTGACCTCGGTGTCTACTCGCACCTCGTGCTCAGAGTGTCGTAATGAAGCACACGGTGTTTATCTGAATATACCCTCAGCCCTCGATTTCAAGTAGTAACATAACATCAGCCTTATTTCCTCGAAAGGGTAGGCAGAGGAGCACAATATAATGTGAGGATAATGCGAGGAATTGTGAGAGAACGAAGTGTTCCCGGAAATGTGCCTGAGCCTTGTCGGAGACGTATAACTAAATACGTAACATAAAGTTACAGTGACGTTACCGTCATGCCATTCGTTAGGTTACTTCAAACCCTAAAACTTACTATTACAGGTAGAAATAGAATCGTTGTTTTATTCCTAATAGATACCAACATTTCTCAGCTCATGTTGGTAATTTTTTTTTATACCACGACGGTGGCCACACCTGATGGTAAGTGGTTACTGAGGCCTAAGAACGCTTGCAACACGGGGGGCAGTTCATGCGCCTTGCCGACCCTTTATACACCTAAAAATAAAAATCCTAATAAATCATGGTAATGGTTGGTAAATCTTAATATTTACCAATGATTCTGGCTTTTACAGTAACATACATATGTTTATCCTTCATCAGACGGATGTCCACTATAATTTGCATAGGTATAGGACTTACATAATTATTGAGTTTCTACATATTTTACAACATAATAGGGTAGACAACTAATTTTTATTTTAATGTCCGTCTGGTAGATTATTTTAAATCATTACACACGTATTTTTTATTTTCTTACAGAAACGAATACTTTCCACGATATATTGATTTGAAATGTCGTGTGACGTCACTTTTATGTACATGTTATACGTAGAAAGGACGTTTTAGCCCCCACTCCTAAACTTTGATTCATTTTATCTAAGTATTGTTTTATTATACGACAAAATAAAAAATACGTGTCTAATATTTTTTAAATAGGTACCTAACTTACGGACTAATTAGATTTTTAATTTTCATACCCTGTCGTCATCCCAATTCTCACTGTTAAATGTTATAATAGTGCTCCATAGCGTAAAATCTTGTTATTTTCTAGTGTTGTATTTATTTTATCCAGTATAGCGCTGTTCATATTATGGCTCAGTTTAGGTTTTGTGGTTTGTGTGAATCAGAGGCGAGCGGGGCGGTGGAGCGCAGCTCTATATTTAGCATCCGCTGCCGATGCGTGCGCGCCATGTCGGTGCCATCTGCCACCGCCGCGCGCCGCCACTGCTGCCCCCTGTCTGTCCAAACATTCAACAGATTCTTGTTAGTAGGTTTTGTTTCGCGGTGCACCTCCATCAAACCAAACTAAACATAATTATTCATACGACGTGTTTAGCGTTCTGGTATATTATCTTTTTCACTAGGTGTGGGAAAGCCATACTTCGTCACGAATAGGCCGGCTAGACCAGAGTGATACTACGGCCTCACCACTCCCTCGTGAAACAACGCTTGCACTGTGTTTCGTAGTGTTTGTGACTGAGGTTGCCGCCCCTTACCTAATGTCTACCCAAATCCCCAATCCTCAAATCTCAAATCTCAATAATATTCGTAACGCACTTGTAGCGGGTTCCTTCTTTTTGACAGAAGACAATTGAAACCCCGAATTTTAATTAGTCGAATATATAAAAAAACAATATTTACATGTCTGATTTTAAAATGGCATTCTATTTACATTGGGCACCTTATTATGGAAACTACCCATGGCGGACACACACGAAATACAGCAGCTTGTATTCATTAAATGGTCTGACTTATGATGTAATTAGTTTCATTAATGTAAGCCATGGGAATATCGAGAAATTCAAGTAATATAGACTGATAGGGAAGATGAATAAAATATTAAATCATGGAAATACGTTATATTCCACGTCTACGATTACTTCTGTTCTCCATTTATTGAAATGTTTGAATTAGGTGGTCAAGTGTGGCAGACCCATGCTTCGGCACGAATGAGCCGGCTCGACCGGATTGATACCGTGGCCTCACAGAAAACCGAGGTGAAACAACTGCCACAAGCTTGCGTTGGGTTTCGTCGTGTCGTTGAGGTTACCAGATGCCCGATTACCGACCTGGTCTGGTGAAATTGGGACCTTTTCAGGAAAAATATACTAAATTGGGACCTTTCAAACAAAAAAAGGAAAAATGATGGACATAAATCATGATGAAATAAAATCATCTGAAACCTGCTGCATACTAGTTGAACCGGCAAACTTCGTACCGCCTACAATCATTATTTCTCACCTTTTAAACTTCCCTAGACATCCACCAACATTTCAAGACCAAAATTAGCCAAATGAGTTCAGCCGTTCTCCAGTTTTAGCGAGACTGACGAACGGAAACTCATTTTATTTATATAGATTTACTAGGAAAGGTCTTTTTGTCTTTAGTTTAAAACTGATATTCATGATAGATAGTACAATATTAAAATTATATTTTTTTTATTTTCATTCACGCTTATTGCTAATCCGCACGTCCGTTTAGTGTTACTATTTTGGTCAAAGATATAATAAAGAACTGTGATGCCCAATGACCTTTCGTGACGCATAATGCTTACTTGGGTAATCCATCACTTCTCGGATTTGTTTTGTTAGAATTTCATTCTACCCACAAATATTATAGACGGCGTAGCATTTTCAATGAAACGCTATGAAATCAATTTTGAATTATAGTGTATGTAATATTGTAATAGACTTGTTTTAAACTTGTACATAATGATCTAGTGTTAGTCAGAAAACAAGCGACTCATCGCAAACAATAGACGCGAGTGCGAAACGCGCGCTTCCGGTACGCGCCGTGCTAGTACTACCGAGTAGTCCAGTGCTGCAACTGCTGCAAGCTAATGGCCTGACGTAGGGTGCAGCGTGCGGCGCGTGCTCCTATTGTGGAAAAAATACACATCATTTGGATTTTTTTTTAAATTGTATTATGACTGCCAATAGAAGGCTGTTGAAAGCAAAAGCTCCGCTAGCGTCGGTCACCGGTGACCCCCATGGCGTTTAATGTGTTAAAGACAAATTATTGGATCAATCACTCACACTCACAAAATCACTGCAAAAGCTAACGAACAGAAAATTAAAGTAAAGATAAGTACATATAAATATATGTCTGTCAGTCCGTCTCTCGTCTCTCCGTCACTCCCCTAGTGAAGTTACTCGATACAAAATGTAGATTTGTATGGAAGAAGACGACTAAGAAATTCCATGGAACAAGAAACTCGACAGGTTTGACCCATGCTGGTGGCCATCAGTAGCATCGCGAAAGTCGCCGTGTCGTGTGAAACTAGTACAGTTCCTCAACAAATACAAGCCAAAAACATACTAATTACTGGAAAAAGAACGTGTTGCGCCTCGAAAGTTGCGACTAACTAGTCAACACCTAGTTAGATCTCGAACGAAACATGCGTCGAGTGTGGTTCGGGTGGTAGATTTGCAGGATCTCACAGCTCTTACAGGGAGTCACACACCACTGTGTGTGTTTTGTATTGATTTTCTTGGCGAGTTTTTAACTCGTCGAGTACCGGTTTTGTAGACACAATTATAGAACAATAGGTTGCGGTCACCGGTGACCGCTTGGTGTTTGACAGTTTAAATAGGACAAGCCTGCCACTACACTACCTCCCAAAACCGCTGCAATTGCTGCAACTCAGGATCTTACCATGAAAGCATCGACAGTCCGGAACACTAAAGTTCGGGGCGACGTAGAGACTTGAATTACTGTCTGAAATTAATCCGAAGATTTATTAGAGGAAAAAACTAAATAGTAGCTCCATACCAGCATACCGCATGCTCCGGTTCACTACTTCAACGGAGTTAAAACTAAATATTTTTTTGGTTACTTGGTAGTCTAGTATGGATTTCTGCAAAGTAACGACTTGCCTTATTGTATTAATTAAACAGGTTAATTTTTTATACAACTCAGATATTATAATTTTGTTTTACCACAAATAACTTTGTGCCCGCTAGGGGTTTATAGTGCTAATTGTCATGAGTATTACGCGACACGTCGACGCAGTGAACGTCGCGCAACCAACAGTTTAATCATAGGAGAACCGGAGAAGCGAACAATGCTGCATCAATATTGTTTTAACGAGAGAGTAAATAACCTCAATGACAATAAAGAGCTGACCAGACTTGATTGACGGCGGTCGTCGGCGCTTGTTCGCGAACTCGACACGTATATTAGCACCGTCTAACTCGAATCATGTCGTAGGGATTTAACTGCTTGAATGCACCAATATGAGATAGATAGAAAATACATTGTGTCTCGCGTGGATCCACGTTTAGACAAATGACGGGTTAAGACCCTTGAGTGTGAGTGTGAATGTGAATGAGACATTCGAGTGACCAATATTAAACCACAAGAAATTCATTGATATTTTTTTTTTTTGTTTATTTGGAAACTCAACAGCTTATTAATATAGTTACATGAGTTGGGAATACACATCACACTATCAATGCACAGCCTTATGCAGTTACATGAAAGAAAGAATATATACAAGCTAGAAAAGTAAAGTCGACACACGCTGCACAGTGATAACGAGATGATGACAATTATCACTTAAGCCAATTACAGAGTTTCACGACATTTGTAAGACTAGCTCAACCAGAAAGTAATGTAATGTAAGGGAAGATTAAAAGGTAACACAACTCAATACATTAATAAGATGCATTATCACATCAGTGAACAAACATACAAAATATTACTATGTTGATACAAATCATTATTATGCTGACAACCCTAGCAATGACTTAGATTATTAATCCAATAATTAAATACGCCTAGACTATTGAAATATTTATATACCTCCTGTGTTCATAAGTTTTCAGACAAATTAAAAGTTGCATATCTTTTTAAATAATAAACTTATATTTACCTCTATAAAAACAATAACAAACATTAAGTAGATAGTAAGTTAAAATTAAATATAATTATTATTCAAAATGACCACCCCTGTTTTTAATACATGCCCTTAGACGATTTGGCCAGTCATCAATGGCGGCACGAATCTTTTCCAGAGGAATTCGCTTCGCTTCTCGGCTTAAGTGACTCCAAGTTTGGGTGGGACTTTCGGCAGGCTCTGAGCTCTAATTCGGTCCATAGAGAATAATCCAGGTGGTTGAGGTCGGGGCCATTCGTTCGCCGCAATGAAGGCCGGCACATTTTCCTTCAGCCAAGCTTGGGTGATTTTAGCCTTATGGGATGGCGCCGAGTCTTGCTGGAAAACCCAATACTTGTTATGGAATAGGGTATTAGACAGGGGTTTCACAACAGTCTCTAGAACGTCACTTTGATAATTTTTGGCTTTCACCTTGACGCCTTGTTGGCAGAAATGAAGCTGAGTGACACCTTCGTACGAAACTCCCCACCATACCATGACACTAGCCGGATGATGAGTACGCGAGACATTCCGTGCTGAAGGTGGGACATCCTTGCTACTTTTGGCATACACTTTATTGTTTTGTCGATGGAACTTTTCTTCGACGGTAAAGATTTTCTCGTCGGTGAAGAGTATCTTCCTCGCATCGTATCTCCTAAGCAGTATTGGACAACGTTCGCGTCGCAATTGACGAAGGCGATCGTTTAAAAAGTGTACTTTTCTACGGCTATACGCCTTAACCTTGAGATCATATTTCAGTATTCTGTTGACTGAAACGCGCGAAATATTCCTATATTATTCGAAAGAAACCAAAGTTGCGAGACGCTCTGTTGGTGATGGTGTCAATATGTTGGTCAAAAAGCAACTTAGAATCAAGCATTATACCAAGATCTCTGACTACATTGACCCTTTCGATCGCAGTATGATTGAATCCATACGAGTATTTAATTGGGAATTTGGAACGACTGAAGCTAATGCATTGACATTTAGAGACATTGACGGTGATATTATTTTGTTTATAATACCTGAATAATGCATTAACATCGCGTTGTATTAGTTCACAATCAAGTCTGGATTTTACACACATGTATATCTTCATGTCATCTGCGTACATGAGATATGGTACTACGTACATTGGTATTCATTTAAACAAAACATTTATTTCTGAATTAACTAAAATCGCGGGTGAATGATGGATATACATGAATATACTGAGAAAAGCTCTACTAGTTTCGAACCACAGAGGGGTTCTTCCTCATGAGCAGTGAGCGCGGTCGCGGCGACGTCGCGCAGCTCACTGTACTTGTCACTTTCTCAGTATATTCACGTGAGTAACCCGCGATTTTAGTTAATTTAGTATGTCTCACGATAGTTATTATTAAAAAAGACTTATTTGTTTTGCCGTTTTTGGATAATGGTATGGGAATATGAAACATTATGGGCCTTAGTCTATCGAACGCGCACATGACTGATTTTTTTCTTAGTATGGGTAGCTTGTATTGTAAAGTACTTAAACGTTATAATGAGCATTACAATACACGTCACTTAAAATGTGCGCGCGCGTACCGTGCGCGGCAGGCATTGTCGCACGTCAACGGCGTGAGTGGGACGCAGCCGGGCGGGCGCTGCACCAGCGACCGGTTCGGTTCACGAGTCGCGGCACTCCGCTTGCCTTTGTTCACATCCGAACACTTTCAGCCATCGCGACTGTACACAGTACACTGCTGCTGCTGTACTAGCAGTGTGTGACTAACGGAAATGTTTTTATTGTCACATGCAATCAAGTAGACGCAGATGTACCTAATCAGCTAGGATTCCTGCCCCGGTTAAAAGTAAACAACAACGACAATGAGCAAGTCATAAAAAGTAACTTTAATACCATCGTTGAGGGTCATCCATAAATTATGGAAAGCATCCAGGCGGTTGTGATGTCGGCCAATCACGTTTTATTTATTTGTAAAAAAAATAAAGAATTGAGTGGATTGTTTGTACCGTGTAGTATAAAGAAATGGTGCTTGGCAAATACTGTTTTGGATCGAGGACCGCTTTTATATCATTATTTTTACCCGACTGAAGGAAGGCTATTTATTATTTTGAGCTCAAGGACCACTATTACTATTATTTTCTCCAGAATCCTGAAGTTCTCAAAAATAGAGAATTATGGATTATTACAAACTTAATGATTACATAGAGGATAAAAATGCTTGGAGGCAGGCTGGTCCGGCTCCACAGGATAGCGAAAAACATTGATGTTCCAATGAGTTCCAATCATGTAAAAATACAGCCATTTTTGTTCAAATGTACACTGTAAAACTTAATATAATTATTGTAAAAGTGAGAGTCCTGTAACTAACTAAATTAAATTAGACTAGTAGAATGCATGTGTTGCTATGCTTGGAGTTGTCATGCTCACTAAAAAGTCTCATTGGCAGTGGCACGTGCAGTGGATCGCTCGATTCCTTATAATATGGTCGAGTTTCGCGGTGCTGGTGTACATGTCATGTTCGTGAACAGGCGCAGACTGTATTAAATTTGTTGCCCTCAAGGTTATATTTTCTTTTTCCGTCTCCTTGACCAAATATTGGTAATACATTGTTCTCACATTATTGAACTCAACGGAAGAATGTAACCAAAAATTGTATTGTGAACATGATTGAAAAAGAGTAACCTATGGAACGAGCAAATAGCTTCACTAGAGGACTGACCTACAGACTGACATTTTTTTTTCTTATTATTTAATATTTAAATATTTTGTTTTGACGTTCAAAAGTGTCTTCCTGGTCTAATTGAAATAAATGATTTTGACTTCGACTTTGACTTAAATTAGTTGTTCTTCTTGGTTGACTCTTTTGGCATAAGCAGTGTTTCCACGTCGCTGACCATATTTTTCAATATTAAAATTATACTAGCTGTTGCTCTCGACTTCGCCTGCGTGAAATAATAACTTCTGACAGAATTAGGGTATTTGAATTTTGAATCAGTCTTATACTACGACTGTAACTAATGTCATCAGAATCGATTGAGTGCCTAAGATCGACTTGTTGTGAAATGAATGAATTATCATGGTTTCAAATAATAAATAATCCCACAGAGATTTTACCAGTACAGTGCTCGTTCCCGTGAGGTATCAGTGATAAAACCTATTCTATCGACTGTTGTTGTACCGAATCTCGCTAAGTTCAGTGGTTTAAGAGATAGAGGTGCCCGGGGCTTTACGCATAGTTCTTGTTCCCGTTAAATTCTTTTGTTCGTCTTAATTTATTCGTTCTATTAGGTTAGGTTCAAACTAATACATTTACATCCTCCATCATTCCTTATTTTACCCCCATGGGAGTTGAACTTATCAAAATCTTGTTTAAGCGGACGCCTTCATCATAGTAGCTTCAATCTTTAATTTCAGTTCAATCAGTCGATAAATATAAGAAGATTTATATAAACTTTCAACCCCTAATTTACTTATGCCTTTAGAATTTATCAAAATCTTAGGGAGATGCCTACTTCATGATAGCTTTATGAATGCAACATTTTAGCCCGAACCATTTAAAATTGACGAAGATTTGCTTGTTTAGATAATATAAATAATAGAAATAAGTAAATTAAATGATGTGTGATCTGATTAATTTTTATACTTGTTCAAACTCCGTAAACACGAGTATAAACCTAAATCTTGCAACAATATTTTTTTCGTTTTAGAAGAAATTTTATTAAGCGGCGTGTATTGTAAATTTGTTAGCTGTCAGTTAGCAGTTGCACATAGTGCACCGCGCACGTACCCGCTCCCCGCGCTGCCCCCGTCCCTTGCACCCCCGCGACTCTGTATAACGATTGCATTTACTCAGGAGCTGTATTCCGTGTTTGTATGACATATCTGTACACAGGCATAGGCTACCGAATGAAGTATAAAGATATTTACATCAAGAAACAGTCATGTTACATTCACTGTTGCTTTCTAATGGGAACTAGAACTATGTTCGTAAAATGTTGGTACTTAGTCAGTTAATGTATTATTCCCTAGGTATTGTATGAATTGTCCACGTTGTATTTTAACACTATAACTGCTATATCATGTCGTGGTCGGGTGTTAGTGAACTGATCGGAGGTCAGACTCGTGTCATGACGTAGGAGGGTGCAAGCGGCGCGTGGCGGGTCGCGGGGAGGCGGCGCGCGGCTCGGGGCGCATCCCGCGGAGGCTGCGCGGTGTCTCGGGCCGGGGTCTCCGCCAGTCGAGCGGTGCGCGAGCCGCGTCTGCCATGTTCCACTGTATAGTGCAGCCGCGCCACGACTGGGGCCCGCCCGACCTCTACAATGCCTTTCCCGGTACGATTTTCGACAGCTGGCCGCATTGCCGGTCTCTGTTGTTGACTACAATCATAGTTGATGACTGGGGACTGTTTCGTTACAAAATGTTACTAGTAAACAGCAATTTAGCCCAGTGTTTACCGGAATACGGAAATTTGATGTCTCGTTGGTCTCGGAGCGTCAGTCGTCGCGGCAGCGGCGTTGTTTATGTGAATCTGTGTTATTGTTATCGTTGCATTGTGTCTGATGTTGATGTGTGCGACTGAAGGGGGCGGCCGGTCGCGTCTCGCGTCCCTATCACATGTGCCGTGTGCGGGATGTACATCGTACGCAGGCCGCACGTGAATGTGGCTGTCAGTCTGTCGTCCTAAATATTACACTCGATGACTCGAGTTCTGTTTACAGAACTTTACACAGTTTGATGGTACCTATTATCTATCTAATTCAGTTAAAAAACTGCAGTGTCATACGAATAGGTTGCAGATCCAAGATCAGTAAAATTAATGAATTAACCATTGTCGCGGAGAACCTAACGGGTTACAGGGGCTCCGGCTCGACGTGCAGGAGAAGGAATGGGGTGGTTTTTAGTAAGTAAGAGTGACACTCCCTCTCGCCTCACCCAGGTGGGGGCAGTCATTCGATGATTTTCCCCCCTTAAATAAAAACATCCATTAATTCATACGACCAATAAACGGGACCAAAATCAACTTAGTTGTTTGAGAGCCTACCTATCAGTATTTATTTTATTTTATAGGACATGTATAGCGGTAACGCGCCATCATACTTATATCTGTCTATGAACCATTTGTACTACCAAATTGGAAGTTTAGCCGACAGAAATGAAATATCTTTTACTGTTAAATACCTACCTATAGATATTCGATCAAGTGAATATAAATTTTATATTATCATAAAGTATAGTATTGAGATAAATCAACACTTTATACTACTACTACTACTGTACTGCTGAGCAGTCTCTACTTACACGGAGAAGGTTTGACCATTAATCACCACGCTTACTCATTGCGAGTTGGCGATTTCTAACTTATAATTAAAAATTATAAGTCCCGGTTTCCTTGCGATGTTATCCTTACCGTTGGTCAGTGGTGTCTAAATAATCTTAGCAAGAAAGTACATATAACTCGGAAAAGTCACATGTATTTGGCGTTTGGTTGGTTTCAAACCCGCACCCTCATGCTTGAGAAGCGGGCGTCTTAACCTCCGGACCATCACGACGACATGTTAAGATAATTAGGTACATTTAAAATGTTGGCAATCTTATACACTTTATCTTATACTATTATTGATATATGATATAACTAGCTGTTGCCCGCGATTTCGTCCGCGTAGAATAATGACTTCTGGCAGAATTCATTAGAATCGATTCAGTGCCTAAGTGAAAAAAATTATCAGAAAATTAATAATCTCGCAGGGATTTTACCAGTACAGCGTCCGTTCCCGGAAGATGTTAGTCATAAAATTGTTGCACCGAAGCGCTCTAAAATAGTGGTTAAGAGTCCCCCGTTCCCGTGGGACGTCTGTGATAATAAAAAATATCATACATTTTCAACCGAGCCGCCTGATCGGTGTAAAATTGACAAAGTTTCATACAAACTTTCATCCCCTATTTTACCCCCTGGGGGTGAAAATGATCAAAATCCTTTCTTAAGGGATGCTTACATCATAATATCTATCTACATGCCGAATTTCAACCCGATCGGTGTAAAACTGACAAAGTTTCATACAAACTTTCATCCCCTATTTTACCCCCTTGGGGGTGGAAATGGCCAAAATCCTGTACTAACAAATGCCTACGTTGTAGCATCTACCTGCATGCCAAATTTCAGCCCGATCGGTCCAGTGGTTTGGGCTGTGCGTTGATAGATCACTGTGTCAGTCAGTCAGTCAGTTAATCAGTCAGGCATTCAGTCACCTTTAAACTATATATATACTAGTGACCCGCCCCGGCTTCGCACGGGTGCAATGCTTATGTAAATATACCTACTACAGAATGTCCTTATACACAGCTTTTTTGTCATTAGATATTAAGGTGGACAATACTGTAGTAAATTATTATGTCTATATCATGGGGTTCAGTCAGTTGGCAATATAAGCGCAAAAAATGTGCTTATTTTCGACATCACATTATATGCATGTATTATACATATAAATTACCTTCCTTAAGAATCATACTATCTATTGAAAGAAGCCGAATCAAAATCCGTTGCGTAGTTTTAAAGATCTAAGCGTACATAGGGACAGACATACGGCGGATAGCGACTTTGTTTTAGACTATGTAGTGATAGATTATACAGCTGAAGAGTTTGTTTGTTTGAACTACTGGTCCGATTTGAATAATTATTTTTATGGTGTATAGTGAATTTATTAAGGAAGGCTAGAGCCGCTATATATTTATATATATATCATATATATAGATATCATCACGCTATGGTCAATAGGAGCCGAGTCAGTGAGTGACAAATTATACATATAAACCGATTAGTCCCCTCTTTGAGGAGTGACCATCTCGATCGTAAGGCGCGGCGCGTTCCGCTCGCGCCTCAAAGTTATCAGACCACCACGGATGGAGCCCAATAGGGCTGATGCCGATACGGAGTCGCGGAGAACCTAACGGGTACCGGGGATCCGACTCGAAGTGCAGGCGTGGGAATGGGGTCGTTTTTAGTCAGTAAGAGTCTGACATTCCCTCCCGCCTCACCCAGGCGGCAGCAGTGATCCGATGATATATTACCCCTTCAAAAAAAAAATACGGTATCAATTTGAATGAATTTAGGTACAGACATAGTTATAGAAGTTATAGCTCGAGGAATAATGTAGTATAATTTTATCCCGGAAATTTGACAGGAATGGGAACCGTGGCGTTAAAATCCCGGGAGTCTCTATCTTTTATATCATTAAACTTATTTAAAGTGAAATTCGGTACAACGATAGTTAGAGACACGAGGAAGAATGTAGTATAGTTTTATCCCGGAAATCTTACAGGAACGGGACCATCACGTTAAAATTCCGGCACTCTCTGTCTTTTAAACCACTGTATTGCATATAAATTCGGTGCAACTATGGTTTGCGACCCAAGATAGGACATATACAATAGTTTTACAACAATAAATATGAATAACTTAGGTACTGAATCGATTCTGACGTCATTTGTTATAGCCGTAGAATATACTTGGGAAAATAAGCTCGGCAAATAAGCTAGGCAAATTAAAATTTTACACGTAACCTTTATCATCATTATGTCACGCAATAGTGGAAATAGCTTCTCTATAGGTTTATAGGCTTTACTCAATGCGTTGATCCATCTAGTAGCTTACATTATAAATAAACCTACACCTAAATGAATTTATTACCGGCAGACATCCGCATGCAGCTGTCGGAGCAGACGCGCGTGCTGGAGGCGCGCGCCGAGGCGACGGCGGGCGTGGCGGGCGAGCTGCACGACTACTGCCGCCGCCGCGCCGACCTCGAGCACGACTACGCGCGCGCGCTCGACAAGCTGGCGCGCGCCGCCGCCCAGCGACACAAGGACCAGAAGCACAAGTACGCGCTCACACTGCTGCCACTGCGCACTACTGCGCTTGTTTACATACTTTCCTAGACTGCAAAGGTCGATTGAAAACACTAACATCAAAAATATTTAGGCGTTGTACCTATGTAACCTTTTATAAGGATACATAGGCCACTCTCAACCTGCCGATACCGAGGTCTATGACGATGATGATGATTTAAGACTAGACGCAATATGTATTAGATCGAATTGTCGATAGAAACTGCCGTTGGTCGTCTCTCCTCAGTTTCGAAGCACCCCCTAACTGCTTCAGCCGATATTGGAATACTTACTTGGTGTCGACATTTTGAGCGACGTCCAGTTCCGCTATCATCTAGAGGATAAGGCCAAATTAGTCTCCCTTGCTTGGCGTGCTCAATTGGTCGAGGATCAGATTTGACCCCGGCCCATCGCCTGCTTCTATGTAACGCGTGCGGTTCGGATTGAGGGGTGTCGGTATGTTTCAAACCGACTAGACACTTTGGCAATGCGTGTGTGGCAATTTTTTTTGAAGAGGGAAAATTTTATTTATTTCTTTATTTACACTTTAATGCACACAAAATAAGGAACATAAGGCGGATTTAATGCCATATGGCATTTTCTCCCAGTCAACCTTTGGGTTAAATGTAAGGTCAGCGAAAATGGATATGTGTAATATGCAAAAAAAAATAAAATAAACAACTAATAGTCATTTGTGTTTTAAGATATATGAGGAGATTGGTTTAAGGACAACTGCTTCAAGGATTTTAGATTGATAAGGAAGGATAGAAATGGGTCTATAATTGTTGGCCCGACAGGGATTAGGAATTTTGGAAGCGGGTTGATGTGTGCTTTTTGCCAAGTTGTGGGAAATACTTATTTATTTATTTATTACACCCTGGAGGACTTACGGCTAAAACTACATAAAAATAGAAGCCAACATAAACTACTGAAAGCCAATTACAAGTTCTCACGTATAGTGACAGACTTAAATTTGATAGGTGAGCATATCAAAATTTTCGCAGTGGTTACAGCTTATTAAAATTGTACAGTTTATTATACCAGTTAATTGCAAGGATCAACTAGAAACTAGTATTAATACATCGTGAAATAACGAGAAGTTTATTATGTGGGTGAAGATAGGAAGGAAGTGCTCAAGATTTAAGGAAATCATGGTACGACCCACCCCATCACAGCCCATGTCCCTGGATTTGATTGATGCGAAAATTCGCTGGATCTCGTTTTCAGTCACTGGACTAAAAGTGAAAGTGTCGGGGAGTGATATAGGCTTGGAAGTGATGTCGGCGATAGTGCTGACTTTAATGGCATCCGCCAAACCAGAAGATGAAGCAAAATGCAGGTTAAGAGTATTTAGAGAAATATATGTGGGTAAAACACTGGATGAAGTTCCACAAACACCCAGCGTTTTTAGGAACTTCCATACATCAGCCTGAGAAGAGTTTTAAACGTTATCGAAAATGTATCGGCGTTTAGCAGCTCTCACCATCTGGTTACACCGATTTCTCGCCAACCTATACAGTCCCCAGTTCTCATCGCTACGATCCCTCTTATATCTTATATACAGAACGTCCTATTGCGTCGTCTCATAGCCATTTTCAAAATCATCAAATGACTTCTTCCGCTTCGGGTTCGGCGAGAGGTAGTGTCAAACTCATACTGAAAATTACCCCGTTCCTACTCCTGCTCTTCGAGCCGGAGCCCCGGCAACCCGTTTGGCTTTCCGCGGCTCCGTATCGCTTTCCGCGGCTCCGTATCGGGCATCAGCCCTACTGGGCCCGAGTCTGGATCTGGTTGGGCGGCGACCTACCCTTGCTCGCAGTCCGCAGACACGCACTTTGGTGGCCGGAGATCATCGCGCAATCTCCGACCGGGGCGCACCTGAAGCGTCTTTTCGCCATCAACCCTCACGATAACATATCTATCCCCATCATATAGATGGTTGCTAGGCCACAACTGTGCGCTTCTCTCGTAGCTTTCTGCCTCGCACAGCAACACTGTGGAATGATTTGTCATCGGCGATATTTCCGAACCGATACGACCTTCGATCTTTGAAGAAAAGAGCATATTTCTTTTTAAAAGGTCCAACGCGCCTGTGATTCCTTTGTGGCGGGTGTCTATGGAAGGCGCTGATCGCTTATTATTAGGTGACCTGCCTGCTCGTTTCCGTATTCCTTAAAAAATTGTTTAACATATTATAAATATTTAACAAAAATCATACAGTGGGGTTTAAAAATAGTCCTAATAAGTTAAAAAAGTAAATCGGTCTATAATGGAGATACATTATGACCAGATAGTCAATGGTAGTAGATGTACGGAGTTTGGTCGTAGGCGCGAGCAGTGGTCGCTGACGAGCGGGTACGCGTGCTGGCAGGCCGCGCTCGAGCACACGCGCGGGCTGGCGCGCGACCACGCCGCGCTCGCCGACCTCTACGCCGGCCCGCTCGCCGCGCGTCTGCAGCGCGCCGCCGACGACGCGCTGCGACTGCACCGCAAGTGTCGCGACATCGGTGAGTGCCCGACCCGGCCCGGACCGTGCCCGACGGCCGGCGCCCACTGACGCCCGCTGCCCGCAGTGACGGAGCGCCACGAGGAGGTGGGCGCGGCGCTGGGCGAGGCGGCCGGCGCGGGCAAGGCGCACGCCGCCGCCGCCGCCGACTGGCGCGCCGCCGCGCTCAAGCTGCGCCACGCCTACGACCAGCGCCAGCGCGTCGCCGCCGTCGACCCGCCGCGACACAAGAAGCTCAAAGCGCTCGATAAAGAACTAGAAAAGGTAATCGATCTCTGTGTACATAAGGAAATTAACGTTTATTGTAGTAAATTCATATCTTTATTCATAAATGTAAATGGATTAACGATGCATCGATAATCATTCCCTCGACATAATATCCATCGGCGTGTTGTATAAACGTTCCAGCGGCGCGCGCGCCACCGCGCGGCCCACGAGCGAGCGCTGCGGGCGCGCGCGGACTACGTGCTCAGTCTCGAGGCCGCCAACGCCACGCTGCAGCGGTACTACCTCGACGACATCGCAGACATCATACTGGTACACGACACATTCTATTCAAGCTCATTTAATATGGGAGACATTACATTTTGGAAGAAATTGCCTTAAAAGTACCCAGACCGGGTTCCCGTTCACAAAAACTTTTTAGACTACCTTTCTATAAAATAGTTTACGTCGGTAATAACTTCTTCAGACGTAGCATATTTACGTCTGAAGAAGAGTTTCCTTATATAAGGGTTTCCTTATAGTAATACATTTAATGAAATAGATATATTTAACCACAGTATAGCATCCTATAAAAATAAATTGCGCAGCCGACTCTTAGAGACCACGTAAAAGAATGTAACTTATGTTTGACTGCATGTACTTGTGTATTTTGTTTAAAATAAATTGTGGGTAGCTACTTATACTACATTTTAAAATTGTATGGAGCTCGAAGTCTTTTTGAACCTTTTGTTTTCTTATGTACTTACGTTATTTGAATGTGACTGTTTGTTTTCTAAATAAAATTGAATTTTATCAATTTTAGTCGTGGGCATGCACAATTATGTAGTTTAATTCGGTCGAATACGAATCATATACGGTTCGAAACGCTCGCAGTGCATGGAGGTGGGGTTCGAGGGCGTGGTGGGGCGCGCCGTGCGCACGGCGGGCGAGGCGGAGGCCGCGGCGGGCGGGGCGCGCGCCGCCGCCGCCGCCGCGCTGCGCGCCGCCGCGGCCGCGCTGGACGCGCTGGGCGCGCGCACGCGCCTGCTGGACGCGCACGCGCCCGCCTTCACGCTGCCGCGCCCGCTGCTGCCGCCCGCCGCGGCCGACGCGGCCGACGTGCTGGCGGACGCGGCGGACGCGGCGCGCGAGGCCGAGGCGCCGGCGCACGTGGCGGACGAGCTGGCGGCGCGCCTGGCGCAGCTGGACGCGGCCGCGCGCGTGCTGCGGGCCGAGTGCCGCGAGCACGCCAAGACGCTGGACGCCGCCGAGGCCGAGCTCATCAAGCAGGTGTCTGTCTACTGCGGGCTCGAATTTGAATATGAATGATTCGGTCGAAACTGCATAACTAATTATAGTTAATTAAAACTATCTTCTACCAGCCGCTTCGCTTGTGTTCCCGGGGGTTAAAAGTAGCCTATGTATTATTCCAGTAGCGTTTGTTTCACATCCCGGTCCTTTTAGCCGTTTTGATAATGAGTATATAAGACTAAATCGTATCATTTAGAATGAAATAAAACTAATGTGTTGCTTTGTAAAATTAAGAAACGACATTTAATGTTTTATTCTTCTATAAATTCTTTAACACAAAAATCACATATTGACGTTTTTAAAAAAACAAAGACTATTTGACAAAGTAGTCAATTAAAAAATTAAGAAAACCTTTTTCTTTACATCTACCCTCCCGAGGAAGAAAATTCACCCGTGAATTTTCTCTCAGGGCCTAAGCTTACTTCTTCTTCCATCTCTTCTTCACTTGTTTCTTCCTTACCTTCATCCTTTTCTATACGTACTAGAATTATTTTTGATATATGAAATAGATTTGGCTCTGTCTTCCTGTGTCCTGTATCTATCTTATAAATTGTATTTGATTTTTTTTCTATTATTTTATATGGTCCAATTCTTAGTTCATCCAGCTTTTTCCGATTTATTTTATTTCCATTTTCTACATACACCATATCTCCAACTATAAATTCTCTCTTTTTTCTTTTTCTATCATAACGCATTTTGTTATAGTAGTGTGATTTCAAAGCATTATTAAACGCTATTTCTTTATCTCTGATCCAGTCACTATGTATGCGTTCTTGGCGTAGCTCATTTGGTAAGACTGTAGCATCAGTTCCTTATAACAAATAGCATGGTGCATAGCCAGTTATCGAATGATTAGTCTGATTATATTTCTCTACACATTCGTGCGCTATTGTAGTCCAAGCTTTTTTTTTTCACCTCCATTTATCCGACATCTTATCTTATTTACTAGAGTTTGATTTAACCTTTCATTGAGTCCGTTTGAAAAAGGTGCATTCACTGCTGTAAATATCATTGTTATTTGCTTATCACTGAGAAATTTCTTAAATTCTTTTGAATTTATTCCTGGATACTGGTCGGTGAGAAGCATTTCAATCTCTCCTATTTCGGTGACTTTATTTATTAGCTTTATAAAATCATGTGCACTCTGGGTCTGTGATGTTATAATGAATGCGTATCTAGTGAAGTGGTCTACAAGAAGATGTAGGTATTTCTTGGTTGATCTCGAACCA
Source organism: Spodoptera picta (assembly GCA_038387885.1). Classification (NCBI taxonomy): domain Eukaryota; kingdom Metazoa; phylum Arthropoda; class Insecta; order Lepidoptera; family Noctuidae; genus Spodoptera; species Spodoptera picta. The sequence goes on along the minus strand of JAZHFQ010000042.1, from coordinate 97,506 downwards.
CCAAAACCACCAATTGTGTCTATTGATACTATTTCAAGAGGTCTTTTCGCCGGTCCTAGATGTGACATCAATCCGTATTTGTGCTGTCCTCTTGTTTTATTTTTTATGCAAATTTCACAGCTTCTACAATTTTTTTTTATATTCTTAGTTAAATTCTTTGTTACATACAGTGTTCTTCAACTAAGTTCTACAACTAAGAGTTCTTAGCATTTGTCCAACTCCAATGTGGCACAGATCCTCGTGTATTTGTTTTATAAGTCCTATGTTGAAATCTTCTGTTATTATTATTTTTTCTTTGTTTCTTATTTTTTTGTAGTACACGTTATGTTTTTTAATGATTTTATTTTTATTTCTTTGTATTTCTTCATTTTTATTCTGATCCATTATAATGTCTTCCAAAGTAATAAGGTTCACACTACTTTTAATAAATCATCTAAATTTTCTTCTGGTTCCTGCACAGGATTTCTACCTAAACAGTCTGCTTCTAAATTTTCTTTTCCTGGGGAATATTTAATTTTAAAGTCATACTGTGAAAGGTAGTAAGTGAGATCACCCAGCTCTTCATCCGTTCTTGCTTTTAGGTTCATATTCTCCAATGGTTTGTGGTCTGAGTAAACCGTAAATGATTTTCCCATTAACCAGTACTGCCAATATCTCAATGCTTCTTTGATGGCCAAACATTCTAAATATATAGCTTTTTTCTTCTTTTGTGCTGCATTTAGTTTTTTTTTGAAAAATAAGCTACTGGTTTTTCTTTACCGTCTGTTTGTACCTGTTTTAAAATTGCTCCAACGCCCTCCAGTGATCCATCTGTATAGATGTTAATTGGTAGATTTTGATCAAATATTTCTAGTATTGGTTTCGAACATAAGAGACTCAGAGTAAGAGACTGCCTCATTGGCCGAGTGGTCGCAAGTGCGACTGCCGGGCAAGGGGTCTCGGGTTCGATTCCCGGGTCGGGCAAAAGTATTACTGGGTTTTTCAAAAATTCCCAGTAGTAGCACGGAGTCTGGAATTGTGCCCGGTATATGGCAATAGGCTCACCTCCTATTACATGGGACTCATAACATAAATAGTGAAAAGTGGGTGTTACATTGTACAGTGGCATAATGTACACCTCTGCCTACCCCTTCGGGGATAAAAGGCGTGATGTTATGTTATGTTATGTTCATAAGAGACTCTTTATTTTCTCAAATGCTTCATGACATTCTTGAGACCAAACAAATTTCTGGTTTTTTCTAAGTAAGTTATGTAATGGGTCTAGTATGATTGCACTTCTTGGAATGTATTCATGGTAAAAATTTATTTTTCCTAAAAATTGTCTAACATTCTTTTGAGTTTTTGGCACTGGGAAATCCTTTATCGAAATTAGGTTGTCCTTAACTGGTTGTATTGAATTGTTTTGAATAATATGTCCCAGGTATTTTATTGAATCTGATGCAAATGTACATTTTGTAAATTTTAATCGGAATCCTTCAGTTTGAATTGCTTCTAGCAACTGTTTCAAGTGTTCTATGTGTTCTTCGAATGATTTCGAAAATATAAGGATATCATCGATATAATTCACGGTAAAATTAGTAAGTTTGTATTTTCTAAGTATATTACTTAGTATTCTTTAAAATATTGCTGGTGCTGTCTTCAGCCCGAACGGAAGACAAGTCCATTGGAAGTGTCCTTCTTGTGTTACAAATCCTGTCTTCTTCCTGTCTTCTACTCTGAGAGGTATAGACCAAAAAGCGGAGTTTATGTCTAGACTTGTAAAATAGTTACAATTCCTTGTCTTTATCATTAGACCATCAATTAATGGGAAGGGTTGAGCTTGAGGCACTACTATTTTATTTAAATCCCTAAAGTCTATACATAGTCTTGACTTTTTATTTTCTTCTTTCTTAAATGCCAAAGTTACCGGAGCTGCAAATGGGCTGTAGGACTCTTCTATAAGTTTATTATCGAATAGTTTTGATATCTGTTCTGCTATCTCTTCTTTGTCTTCTATAGTGCATCTATATGGCCTTTTGCTGCAGTATTTATCCACTATTAAATCTATTCTAGCTTCATATCCTTTAACTGTTCCTACGTCATACTTGTCTTTGGCAAAAACCGATTTATATTGTCGTATTAGTTTATTAATTTCTTCTTTTTTATTTTCATCTAAATGATTGACTTTCATTTGAAATTCCTTTTCTTTCACATGTTCATTAAAATTTATTTTGTATTCCTTTTTACATTCGTTATTTTCGTCTTGTGTTTTGTTTATCTCTTTCTCTTTTTTTATATTTTCTTGATGTAAGTATTGTTTTTGTGTTATTTTCAACTCCTCATTTTGTACCAAATCGTACATCTTTATCATATCTAATCCTATTAAAAAATCATATCTGAAATTCGGTTCATCAATAATGTAAACATTCACATTTTCTTCTTTTTCGTATATTTTTATTTTTAGATTTGTCAAACCACTCGTTTTTTTAACACCATTAATAGTCACCAAGTTTTTTTCATTTACACTACTTTTCTTGGGTTTTAATTTTAGTAATCTTGAATTAATGAGAGAAACATTCGAACCTGAATCATAGATTCCATAAATTCCTAATTTATCATTTATTAATAGTTTGACTTTTATTAATGGTGTCGCTGTTAGTTTTTTTGTTCTGTTTCATTCAACTCTGCTTCAACCACTGAATTATTTACATGCCTTATAGATCTTCTATCGAATTTATCATTACCTTTAATATTAAACCAGCATGCAGCTTCGGGATGATAGCGAGCCCCTTTATTTAAATTTTCGCATGTTTTACATGGATTACGTTCTTCTATTTTGTTATTTATCTTTTGCTTTTCGTATTTTCTATAGGCCCCATTCCTATTTTTATTTACCAAATGTTCATACTTTCTTACTTCATTGAATAAGTCTACTGTATCCTTCATTGCTTCTCTATTTATCTTCTCTAGTACAAATCCTGGCAAACCTGCTGCAATTAGATCCACTAGAGTACCTGTATCTATTGTTCTCCTCATGTCCAGTATAAGTTTTTCCTTTTTTATGGCGTAATCCACCAATGAACCATCCTTGTATTTAAAAAACAGCGCATACGTCACTTGGTTCCAGCCTTGGTTCGCAAATGATTCACAAAATTTATTTTTCCATATCATCCAGTCAGAGTTTAGCGTAAATTTTATAATCATAGAACTGTACCAATCAACACAACTTTTATCCATGAACAATCTGAGTATTTCTATTTTTTTCTCATCTTCCATAATGTCAAAGCGTGAACATTCTCTTTCAAAAATATCAATCCACTGGCTTGGATTTGTATTCCCTGTTGTAAATTTTTCAATCACAAACTTCTCTGCAATATATTTTAAATTCTGTTTCTTTAAATCTTGTGTGTTCTCAATTAATTTTGAAAATAATTTTCCCAATGAATCTGCATTTTCTTGTAATCCTCCAGATGTTGGCTTTTGTTCAATTTCTTCTAAATATTGCTCTCCAAATTGTAAATTACCATTTTCATCTACATACACTTTACTTAGTTCTTCTGTCATTGTTATCCAAACTTTTCTTGTCTGATGTCTTTTCTTCATACTATTTTTTACTTTATTATACGCAGCTGTTTTTATCAACTCTTTATGAAAACCAGCAGACTGTAGTTCTTCTGATATAGCAAATACTTTTTCATATTTTGTTGTTATTGAGGTTACACAATAGACATTTGATTTCCCATCACTTGCTGGCAATATTGCAAATTCAAATCGTAGCTGATCCATAGTTTTTTTTATTTATGTATTTCAATAAACGAAAATGTCGTTTTATAAGACTAAATCGTATTATTTAGAATGAAATAAAACTAATGTGTTGCTTTATAAAATTAAGAAATGACATTTAATGTTTTATTCTTCTATAAATTCTTTAACACAAAAGTCACATATTGACGTTTTTAAAAAAACAAAGACTATTTGACAAAGTAGTCAATTAAAAAATTACAAAACCTTTTTCTTTACAAGTATACATACAAACTTACAAATTTTCGAATGTATAACAGTGGTTCAATTCAAGCTACTTTCGATTGTCGGCCCTACAGTTACAGAGTAAAGTTCACCGACAGGCAACCTAACATTGAACAAACTTATATTTGCGTTGAGTACACTAATTATGTCCAATTTCATGTTTTGGTTTTAAAAATATATATTGTACGATCACTGAAGGAATGGTCATCAAAATCATGGTATACGAATATACGTAATCGCAATTTCCTTCGTGTTGTGAATTCGCATTGCAGTTATGTGTAAAAGTCGTAAAAGACAGTAAGGTGTCAGCAGAAGTGATGAGAATCTGTATGGGTGCGCGCAGATGGAGGGCGACGACGCGGCCTGGGACGTCAGCGGAGTGTTCGGCGCGGGGGGCGCCGGCGCCGCCGCCCTGCCCGCCGCGCCCGGCGCCCCGGCCGAGGACCAGGAGGACTACTACCTGCACAAGTTCCGCGCCTACGTGGCCTGCGCCGGCCGCCTGGCGCGCCTCGAGGCCAAGAGCGCGGCGCTGCGCGGCAGCCTGGCGGGCGCGGGCGCGGGCGCGGGCGCGGAGGCGCGCTCGCCGCCCACGCCCCCGCGGCGCGCGGCGGCGCGGCTGCGGCGCGGCCAGTGGGCGGCGCCGCTGGAGGCGCGCCTGCCGGCCGTGCTGGTGTCGTGCGTGCGCGTCATCGCCACGTACGGACTGCGCCAGCAGGGCATCTTCCGCGTGTCGGGGTCGCAGGTGGAGATGCAGGCGCTGCGCGCGGCCTTCGAGCGCGGCGAGGACCCGCTGGCGGGCGTGCGCGACGCGTCCGACATGAACTCGGTGTGCGGGCTGCTGAAGCTGTACCTGCGCGAGCTGCGGCCGCCGCTGCTGGCGCCGGCGCCGCGCGAGCGCCTGCTGCGCGCGGCGCTGGCGGACGACGCGGCCTTCGTCCGGCGCGCGCGGGACGAACTGGCGGCGCTGGCGCTGCCGGCCGTGCTGGTACTGCGCTACCTGTTCGCCTTCCTGGCGCACCTGGCCGAGCACGCGGACCAGAACATGATGGACGCCTGGAACCTGGCCATCTGCCTGGGCCCGACGCTGCTGGCGGCGTGGGGCGAGGGCGGGGCGCAGGTGGCGGCCCAGAACCTGGCCAACGAGCTGGTGAAGCGCATCATCCTGCACCACGCCGAGATATTCCCGCAGGACGTGGCGCCGCACGCGCTCTACAGACGCTTCGGGTACTTACTTCTTGGTTGCTTCCATAGAGTGAGGCGCAGGTGTCACTCTCTGAATTCAAATCTAAGGCTGCGTTTCCACAGAAGTTGAGGAAAGACTTATAAATCACATTGCTGCAAAATACACATCTCGCAAAATCTCCGGACCCAGGTCTACTCCTGTCCGACCCGCTCTCCTCCAGCCAGCTACCCAGCTCGGTTCCGCTCTACTCCTGTCCGGCCTGCTCCCCTCCAGCCAGCTACCCAGCTCGGTTCCGCTCTACTCCTGTCCGGCCCGCTCCCCTCCAGCCAGCTACCCAGCTCGGCTCCGCCCTACTCCTGTCCGGCCTGCTCCCCTCCAGCCAGCTACCCAGCTCGGCTCCGCCCTACTCCTGTCCGGCCTGCTCCCCTCCAGCCAGTTACCCAGCTCGGCTCCGCCCTACTCCTGTCCGGCCTGCTCCCCTCCAGCCAGCTACCCAGCTCGGCTCCGCCCTACTCCTGTCCGGCCTGCTCCCCTCCAGCCAGTTACCCAGCTCGGCTCCGCCCTACTCCTGTCCGGCCTGCTCCCCTCCAGCCAGCTACCCAGCTCGGCTCCGCCCTACTCCTGTCCGGCCTGCTCCCCTCCAGCCAGCTACCCAGCTCGGCTCCGCCCTACTCCTGTCCGGCCTGCTCCCCTCCAGCCAGCTACCCAGCTCGGCTCCGCCCTACTCCTGTCCGGCCTGCTCCCCTCCAGCCAGCTACCCAGCTCGGCTCCGCCCTACTCCTGTCCGGCCTGCTCCCCTCCAGCCAGCTACCCAGCTCGGCTCCGCCCTACTCCTGTCCGGCCTGCTCCCCTCCAGCCAGCTACCCAGCTCGGCTCCGCTCTACTCCTGTCCGGCCCGCTCCCCTCCAGCCAGCTACCCAGCTCGGCTCCGCTCTACTCCTGTCCGGCCTGCTCCCCTCCAGCCAGCTACCCAGCTCGGCTCCGCTCTACTCCTGTCCGAGTACATATTATTTATAATCAAAGAACTAAGCATGCTTACAACAAACGCATGCGATACATTTACACATCAGCAAGAGCTGTTCACAGACTGCAGTCACCGAGTGAATACAAACGTCGCGTAATTGGAAACTGGAAAGTCATAGTATAGGAATGTGGCGTGTGCAGGGAGGGCGACGGCGACGCGGACGCGCAGCGCGGGGGCGCGGAGGGCGACGCGGGCGGCCCGGGCGGCCCGGGCGGTCCGGGCGGTCCGGGCGGTCCGGGCGGCCCGGCCGACCCGGGCGAGGCGGCGGTGCCGACCGCGGACGAGGCGGACGCGGCGGACGACCTGTCGCTGTACGACATCGACGACGACACAGGTACTGCCGCGTCACCTTCATAGATCATTATTTTAAACATCATTGGCTCGTCGGTCTGCTGAGTGAATGGTCTCAGATTACTATTAGGTGAAAACTACCTTATTGGGCACAATAACGTAGTTTTCCTAAATTTTATTTTAAAGTTCGCCTAGTATGAATTAAAACATTACATACGTATTTTCCATTCCTTAACTGACGATGGACTAAATAGATTTTAAATTTTCATACCCTGTTGACTGGTCTTCGTGCTAGTTACTATTAAAGAAATTTGTAAAATTAAAAAAAAAACTCGCTATTACACTTTGAACAAACAATAGTAAATATTTTTTACTGATCATATAATAAATTGATACAACTAGGTGTATTTTCGTTTCATCATTTCTGAAGGTGATGTCTGGTTAGAGTCCGTGCTGTAGTCCTCAGTCCGCCCCTTGTGTTCCAGACGAGGCCAGCGACGAGGACGAGGCCGGCGCCTGGGAGCGCGACTCCGTGGAGCGCAGGTGAGGCTGGACGACTTTCGATATGTCGCACTCCTACAATACTATCATTATACGATTCTGCAACGAAAAATTTTGAAAATACCTCATTCAGAAAAATAGATATAAGAGCTTTAATTCAAAATTAAAAACTTTGCGCCTAATACTAATTCAAATAATTCACTTGTTTCACTTGTTTCACAACTGTCATATTTCCTAGTTTGGTAATTTGTAATGAAAGATCATCATTCACTAGGTACCAAAAATACAGTACTAGGTAAGATTTCAAGACAGTTTAATCAGAAGATAAAATTTGTAATAAATATAAATATTTTGAAATGTGGGAGAGCCATGCAACAAACCATGGAAGCAACGCTTGCGTAGTGTTTTGAACCTCACGCACACGACGAAACACACAAAAGTGGAAATTTTTGAGAATACGAATATTAGTTTAGATATAAACAGCGTGATATGTTTAGTGTAAGAGTGACTATCATCGGGTCCCGTGTTGCAGCCCCGGGCCCGCGGCCGCGCCCCCCGCCGGGGCCCCCGCGCCCCCCGCCGGGCCCCCCGCGCCCCCCGCCGGGGCCCGCGCGCAGGGCCCGCAGCAGGCGGCGCAGGTACTTGAGGAGCCCGCTACTAGTCTGTAGACCGAGTCTCCATCATTGCTCATTGACAATTCATGGACAGTAATCTAACGACACGTACGATGTTCCATTCCCGACGCGTGCGCTCACTAGGGCGTGCTCGGGATGTCTACTCAGTATTATCGCGCAGTGCACATTGCATGACGTAGTGTCGGCTACAATAACATTTAGTGTTTTGTAATGGAAGTACATCGAAACAGAAACAGCTTCGAAACCATAAAATGAGTATGTAATATATAGAAAGACATATTCACCCGTAACTAACGTAAGGAGCGGAGTAGCTGTAAGTGAATGACTGCGTACACTAGAAGAATGTACGTACCGGGTGATCGCATGACGCTTTTTTTTAAATTGACTTGGGTTTTCTCCTGTATTTGTGCATCCCACAAAGAGTTGTTCCGTGTAGGAATATAACCCGCTACAGATAGCGCGGCAGCCGGTTGGGCATGCACCGTGCCGTATGGTTGCTTTGCTTCGAGCTCCATGTCGCTTGGGGAAGTGGCGCGACCTGGGTGCTTACTCTTGAAACCAATCTCAATGTCAATGCAATTTCAATCCAATAAAATCTCAATAATTATTCAATGTCAAAACTATACAACCCCTATCGTAGCTGTTAAAGTAGCATTCAGAGTACGAAATATAAAGCCAACCTCAATACTATTTAGTTCATGAAAAATTCATGCAATACGGATGCAATTGGCGCTAGTGTTGTAACTCAAGAGTACGAAATTTCACAATGTCAATACCGATCGATCGGAATTGGATTCAAGAGTAAGCCCTCTGGCCGGGCCGTGTGGCGGATGGCATGGCGACCCGCGGTCTACAGGCCGGACGTTTCAGTTTTATGTGTCGGATTATTCTAAATACATCAACAACCTCGCAGCACTTACCAACATCATAGTCAACAATTTTTGTTCCACGACTTTAAACTTTTTATAAAAGTTAAGGAAAATAGTCAAACATCGTCCTCCGAGAGTGTTGGTGTGTTTGCAATAACCTTGTATAATGTTTCGTCTGTAATGACGAACATTAGTGGAGGCGCACTATAGCTAGTAGTAACATGGACCTTAATGCTAATGTAGCGCAAGTGCCTTACAATAACTGAGAATAATACGGATTATAAGTATGTATACATATATATATGTAGGCGTAGTATAACAAAATTGTGAACAAAATACTTGTAAGTAGCACCGTAAGTGTATAAACGTTTGGTATACATCTACAGTGAAACTTGGTTAAGTGGGACCTGGATAAGTGAGAAACCTCCATAACTGGAACTCACGCTGAGGTCCCAACACTTTGGCACTGAATTACCTCTGTTAGTGGGACGAGGTAAACCTCTATATCTGGGATTTGTTCTTTCGATTTATCATCATAATTACCTCTATAACTGAGACAGCGAGTAAATTTTATATGCATAAACCTCTGTAACTGAGATAACATTGTTTGTTTACTCATTCTCATTCTACCCACAAATTCCACACGTAATTCCAAGTCCACCTATATTAATGGAACCCTCTGTAAATGAGACAAATATTTATTTATACCTGTATATCTGAGACACTGGGTAAGTGGAATACCTCTTTAAGTCAAACGACATTGCAGGTCCCTTGATGTCTCACTTAACCAGGTTTCACTGTATTATTTAGTTGAGATACGTCGAATGTTCGGCCGAATCATTTGGTTCAAACCTGCGCTATAAACGGATCTATTTCTTCCTTTGTTAAGTACCTAGTATTTGTTACGTAAAATATGATATTTAAACATTCCGTAATAATTCAGTGAATCAACCCACTACGAACGCGAAATAAATATGACGATTAACCGAATGCTCATATTCGGGGGAACATTCGGCGCGTCACCTTATGTGTAGTACGTAGTGTAGTTTGCTTCGCGGGCGAGCGGTGGCTGGACTGGTCAATAAATACATTTCCTTGCATGTTGTGTTTGATTTGTTGCTCGACCCACCGACGTAGGAGGCTCTCGGGGCCCGCGGGGAGACCTCACTAATGTATTCTGGTCTGCCGATGTTTCTTTATATCTGACCCGTGTCTCATTTCCTTTTTCGCAATTTTCAGTTTCACTCGGTGTTACGTAGCTTAATAGCCTTCCTTAATAATTATTCAATTTGAACCAGTAGTTCTGGATATAGACGTGTATAAATAAACTCTTAAGCTTTATTAGTATAGAGATTATTTATTTCATAACTTTCGTGAGACATACTAAATTAATTATTATGTTTTTCGGCTTACTTACTTGTTCTGTTCGGTTCAACCCATGCTTGTGTGTGTACATGTTGTTCTTTTTCTTATTTACATTTATGGAATAATAATGGAACATTAAACGAACATCAGTTCCTTAATAATACCGGCCCGATCCAGGAATGAAGTCTGGGATTATTATTGCTCGATATGTCATTCGAGTCATTTGGTGCAATGCGCTCACACCTCGATCGAACGTCGGCTCATATTGCGACAACATAAAATGGACATAGTAATACCTATGCAGGTACTTGATTCCTACCATACCTCGACTGAGTGGGAACATGGACAATAGTGATTGACAATTGTTTAGAATCGTTCAATATCTCGGCAGACGCGCGACTTGGCACCCCGTAGGGCACTAATAATACACTGAAGATAATGATGTGTAGGTGGAGCCCGACCTGGACGAGCCGCCGGGAGACGCCGAGACCGCCGCCCCACCCTGCAGGTAACGTACTGCGTCCCGCGTGACGTGACGTGACGTGACGTGACGTGACGTGACGTGACGTGACTTGACGTGACGTGACGTGACGTGACGTGACGTGACGTGACGTGACGTGACGTGAGTGACGTGACGTGACGTGACGTGACGTGACGTGAGTGACGTGACGTGACTTGACGTGACGTGACGTGACGTGACGTGACGTGACGTGAGTGACGTGACGTGACGTGACGTGACGTGACTTGACGTGACGTGACGTGACGTGACGTGACGTGACGTGACTTGACGTGACGTGACGTGACGTGACGTGACGTGACGTGACGTGACGATTGCCGTGTGCGTGTCGCAGGCGGCTGGCCGAGAGTACGCCCGACCTGGTGCTGGACCTGCCCGCGCGGCCCGAGCCCGACACCGCCGACACCTTCGCGCACAACCGCGACACGCTGCGCAAGCGGCCCGCGCCCGCCGCCGCGCCCGCCGCCGCGCCCGCCGCCGCGCCCGCGCACGCGCCCGCGCCCGAGCCTGCGCCCGCCAGCCCGGTGCCGGCGCGCAATACGGCGCGGGTGGCGGCCAAGTTCGCGGAGCTGACGCTGACGGGGGGCTCGTTGAAGCCGGCGCTGGCCGCCAAGCCCGCGCTGCTTCGCCGGCCCACGCCGCACCCGGTGCACGCGCCGCGCCCGCCCCCGCCCGACCCCGCCAGCTAGACGGACGGCGGGGCCGCGCCCGCCCCACTTGACCCCGCCAGCTAGGCGGACGGCGGGGCCGCGCCCGCCCCACTTGACCCCGCCAGCTAGGCGGCCGGCGGGGCCGCGCCCGTCCCACTTGACCCCGCCAGCTAGGCAGTCGGCGGGACCGCGCCCGCCCCGCCCAATCCCGCCAGCTAGGCGGCCGGCGGATCTTGCTCTGTTTGTAATTATTTTTTATACGCGTCGCGGAGGAACACGGTCGGCCCCCGGCCCGAAGCTTTAACGAACGGCAGATTTTAATGTGCTATAGATTTAGATATTAAGTGCGTATTTTTTGAAATAATTTTAAGTCGTCGAAAGAGGCTAAACGTGGCGCGGTGGTCCGCCTCGTCCGCAGCTATAGCCGCCGTCCTCCCCGACGCATTATACATATACTCAGTCGACTGTGTTGTATTTACCTTATGTAACCTCTTACTCAATAAACCAGTATTACGTACTACTTCTGTTATTACTGGCCCCTGGCCGGCCTTCCTGCCGGCCTTCCTGCTGACAAACCGTTTACGTTAAATTAACAAACAGAAGAACGAGAAGAAAACGTGATTGAAAAAGACCTCCTGGGGTGTTACTAGATAGACACAGAAACAAAAAATTTGTCTGTCTGTATGTATGTTTAAACTACTGGTTCGATTACAATTACACTTCTTTATTATCTTATCCGAAAAAGTATACGTATACACGAAAAACCAAACTTAATTATGCGGTTGAATCCGTAGACACAGTTACTGTACCGAACGCAAATATAAGTTTGTCGAATGTGAGGTTGCCCGGAGTGGACTGTGATCTGTAGAACCGAAGCGATGGTTGAAATTAGCTTGAACCGATATTATAAATGTGAAAATATTTGGGTTTATGTTTGTTACTCAGTCACATCAAAACGGCTGAAGGGACCGGGACAAGGAACAAAGGTAGGTCTGGAGTAATACATAGAATTTTTACCGCTGGGAACGCGGGCGAAGCCGCTGGCAGAATACCTTTTCCACCGGATATCAATAAACATTTATTAATACTAATACTGGCACTTGGCAGAAATACCATCCGTTTTAAGCGGCTGAAGAAATAAAATGCTGATTCAGTTCAAGAATGACCATCACAAGAGATAAGGAAGCGTGTGCGGGCGGGCATTCAGCATCAGGGGTCCTCAGGGCTGATTTTGTAGGAAATTAGTTGTATTATCATATCACCTCCCGAGAGGAATACGTCGAGTTACAAGTCACCCTGAAGAATCAACCGGCTTCAAAAAAAAGGAGGTTCTCAATTCGACTGTATCTTTTTTAGAATACGTTATAAAAACTAGAGTAAATAATCCTAGTCCGATAATTTGGGCAGACGGATTAGTTTGAAATACCGGTTTTCACACAAATAATTACTATATTATGTAAAAAAAACATCTTGTGAATCTTTACCCTTCTGAAGGTCCTCAAAATGGTTTATACTCCGCCACATGATTATTCTGTTATCCTGTGGAGCTGGTTAGCTTACCTCCAAGCATGTGGCAACTAGGGTTCGATGATAGAGCTGGAAGATGATCAAAGGAACTGTACCTACGTAGGTATCAAATGAAACGATGCATGTCAATACAAAGAAGTCGTATAGGGTAGGTTCATTGCATTTATTACGCTTACGGGGCAAATAACATCGGCACATAAAGATCAAACGAGCAGATGATGAAAAGCGATCACTACCGCCTATGGAGAAGGATGCACGACGTGCTTTTTTGAGTTAGGTCTTAGCCCATAGGAAATACAGCAGGCTACAGTTCATTCCACAGTCTCGGTGTGCGAGGTAGAACGTAGGTAGCTATATCAAGAGCTTATACTTGGGCTATACATAAATAATTATCTGTTTCTGTGCGGTATAGCTTCATTGCAAATTAATTTAAAAACGACTGTAATGGGATCTACGTGGGTCAGACACGCGGCAATCTTGCGACTAGGTATGAAGAACACGTTGTTACAGGAATGTCCATCCAGACAAGTCACGTTTTGCCAACCATATAATTGATTCCGGTCATTCCTTGACTTTGAGCGATAACAATCGTTAAAATATTTGTATATTCTGTAGTAGAACCTTTCGGTTATGTGTGTTGGACCAGATAGAAATATATGTAAAACATAACAATAATATGCACCCGATGTTGAATGATCAAACAAATCTAGTCTCATCCCCACTACTGAGCGTGACTTCCGGTAGGTCTTCATCTAGAGGTAAATACCCCACATAACCTGGCCTCGGTCCCGCGAGGCATTTGCCGGACTGGAATTCATTCAAGCTACGACAAGCCGCCGAGTCAACAACTAAAGATGATCCGTGGAGGAGCGCAACATTATGTCGAGTGTGACCGAGTGGTTTGTTGCGTGTCATGTGGGTGTGTATCAGGAAGGCGGTTCTGCATATTACAAGATGCAAATTCATTCCTTTAGCGGAATAAAAACTAAATATATTCAGTTGTTAGTGTAGCATGAATTTCCACAAAGTAACGCCTGATTTTATTCTATATTCAGGGTCTTTGGCTCATGGACATCGACACATTTATTCAGGGATCTGGATTATTACCTGTCTTTTACCACTGAACCCTTCGTCCCAAAATAGCACGGTTGGTCACAAATGATTTGTCCTTATTGAAATTGTTGTTTTCTTTATTTCTCTGAGGGACCTGTGTGCAAATTTAGATAATTTACCTCTAGTTTTAATTTTTGTTTGTGTTGTTTCCATTCCAATCTATGTGTGTTTCTATCTATTTAATCCTTACTACAATATTAGAGGTATAAATTGGAAAGTGATTTGTTTGTTCCGCTTTTACGCCGTAACTTCTAAACCGATTGCTTTGAAATTTTGCAGAAGAAAAGTTAGAAGTCTGGATTAAATAATTATTATACCGGTAAAACTTGATATTCCTGTGGGAAAACAAAAATATTGGTATAGATGGCGCTGTGTGCATTGGATACATGGCGCCAACTAATTGGAAACCTCACGCTTAAATCTATAGCGCTACCTACACTTATTCGAATTACTTATCGACTATAAAGGATATTATAAAGGAATAGGTATTCGGTCCACTTTTTGATTCATTTATTTGCTGTTTTATAAGTCAACGAATTATTGGTATCTATGTAATAGTTATGCTACTTAGCGATAGATGGCGCATGGTGTTTTAAAAAACTTGGTAACGTGTTTAAAGTCTGGCAAACGACAGTAGAGACTGAAAAAGCCCGGCAAATTTAAAAAATATCAGTATAGCAACCCAAAAATTAGTATGTTCATTAAGTATTTTTCGCCTTTAAATTTTGGTTCCTACTATTTTACATTTAAATTGTATATTTTATAGATTTTAAGTTGTTAAAAGTACACGAAATCACAGCGTCAACAATACTCAACAATTAGCAAATAAATTGTACGCTGTTGTTCCAACGCTCAATAGATGGCGTCAGGATAATTATTGTCTAAAGTACTTAGTTATTGTTTTTCTCGGTCTCGGGTCTCGGGTTCGATTCCCGGGTCGGGCAAAGTATTACTGGGTTTTTAAATAATTCTCAGTAGTAGCACGGAGTCTGGAATTGTGCCCGGTATATGGCAATAGGCTCACCCCCTATTACATGGGACTCATAACATAAATATAGAAAAGTGGGTGTTACATTGTACAGTGGTATAATGTGCACCTCTGCCTACCCCTTCGGGGATAAAAGGCGTGATATTATGATGTTATGTAGTTATTGTTTTTTCTTTGTTCATTGTTTAGGTTGAGTGATATTCATACAGTAGCTGTATATTCGTTACGTGAAGTCTTGAATATTGAAATGGGAGGGTGGTATTTGTGGTAATGCGAAAATAACTCCTACTGTATGTTGTTCTTTCATGCCTAAACAGCATAACGGATTTTGAGGAAATTTGGTATGAAGGTAGTTTTGTGTAAACCTTATTATGTAATTAGAACCTTGATGAAATCGTTTGCAAATTAAAAAATGTAATTCACTAATACCTACTTGGGCATGTTTAAGTCAAAGTCAAAGTCAAAGTCAAAGTCAAAGTCAAAGTCAAAATCATTTATTTCAATTAGACCATAGAGGCACTTTTGAACGTCAATGAAGAAAATTAACAAGTGAAGCTATTTGCTCAATCCAAGGTGTAGATTCCTATGGAGAAGAACGAGCAAGAAACTCCATAGGTTACTCTTTTTCAATCAATTTCACAATTCTCCAGTTACAGTTTTGTTGTTTGGGTTGTGCGAGAACAATGTAACACTAAAATACAGTCAAAGAGATCGAAAAAAAATAACCCTAAAGGACATTTAAAAAAAAAAGAAATATACAGTCTGGAGCTGACCAATTCCAGTTGACGGCGCCCGTTCACGAACATGACACGTACACCAGCACCGCCCAACTCAACCATATTGTAGGGAATCGAGCGATCCACTGCACGTGCCACCGCCAATGAGACCTTAGAGTGAGCATGACAACTCCAAGCTGACACAAACATATTCAACTATTTTAATTTAATATTCAGGTAATTACAGGGCTCTCACATTTACAATGATTATGCAAGTTAAACAATATACAAATGAGCAACATAGCTGTATTAATTACATGTTGAGTCCTGGAAAAACAAGGCTTTACCGCGGCAGAACTTCTCATTCCCACGAATAAATTAGAAAAGTGCGATATAATCGAATTGCACGCGAGCAGAAAGCTATTTATTTGTTTGCCTGTCTTAAACGGCAAAACGGAGGTTGTTCACGCGAGGATGTGAACATGCCGACGCAGCAGGGCAGTGACCGCGATGAACCAGAATCAACCTCAATCGTAATTATGTGTCGCAACAGTGTTGATCTACGCGGTTTCACACAAATGCATTCGTATAAGTAAATACATGTAATTATTAATATAAATAGCATGTAAATCTTTAATAAACTCTCTTTCTACGCTTCGAGCAACGCTGTTTCATTCGACGAGACCATCGACTCCTCTCACTGTTACTGCGCCTATAAATAGTTACCGATAGCTCTGGCATCACTCAGCCTTTGTTATTGGTCGGTCCGTGAGGCTGCGGATCGGCAGTGAGAAAATTCCTTCCGATACACCTTTCATCCTTCCCATCGTCCGTCTGTTGTATTAGGTCTCATGGTAACAGGCATCCCGCACTATATACCTCTATATAAGTATATATTGTACCTATATGGTTAGGGCTAGGTTGTTAGGTGCAAATAGGATTGTTGGTAGGTTGTTAGGTGCAAATAGGATTGTTGTTAGGTTGTTAGGTGCAGGTAAGATTGTTGATAGGCTACAGTCAACCCCTTCACTGTACATTTAGATCCCTGAATGTACATATGGTCCTTCGACCATTTTGAATCCGCGGCCCTATCTGTCCCCCCTAGGACCATGACAAAGACAGACAGACAGACAGACACGTTTCAGAAGTTACAGGCTGGTGTACCTACTAAAACCGCATCAGTTTGTGGCACTCTGAGACAGATAGATACTGTACGTTGCTATATCCTGTAGACATCTCTCGTCGGTAGCGATTCGGTGACTGGCCTTCCACAAGCGCCTTCCACAAGCGGATCTCACCAGTTCATTGAGAAGGCGCATAAATACCGAGCCGAGAGTGTGGGAGAGGCAAGCACAAATAGGGTAGCTGGGTTAGGAAAAGGGTAGGGACTAGGGACGCTCAAGAAAGAAGATTGATAAAGAAGAAATCGGGAGACAATGGACATTATTAGAATCAACGAACTCACCAAAAGCCAGGAAAACGACTATATTGAATTAAAAAGAACATGGGATAACATTAAAAAGGACTCATCATCAAGGAAAAATCAAAAATACATAACAGAAAGAAGAGTAAAATTGAACAGCGTGTATGAAAGAGCATCGCAGAACCATAGACTTCTACAAGACCAAGAGATTCTATCGACTCACAAATATTTGACACTTAATTATTTCGACACTCATATACAAACCATGTATGATGCAGTTATAGATCACTTGAAAGAATGTGAATACAAGCTACATCAGACTAAAAAAGTAGCGACATTAAAATAAACGAGTCGCCAAAGTTATTCGTTCAAAAGTACAGACTAAACCAACTTAAGAAGAAAATTGAGACTGCAAAGACCGCCGTTGTCCAACAAAAACCAGCGTGGCAACTACAAGCTCTGATTAATAATCTAGAAAAACTGTTTCAAGATATAGAAGAAACACACATACAATTACTAATGGAGCAAAGTACAATCGACGACGAATACTTCAATAATGACTGCTTTACAGACGCACAAGAACAATTCGAGGAAATAATACAAGACTTACATGAGCAAATCAACGACAAAACAGTACAAACGAGCAGAAATCACCCTACTAAGTTACCAAGAATTAACATTCCTACGTTCCCTGGGAATTACGAGTCATGGAATTCATTCTATGATCTATTTAAGAAAATTATTGACGAAAACTGTACTATTTCCACAACAGAAAAAATGCAATACTTAAAAACGCATGTCCGAGGTGACGCGGAGAAGCTGATAAAGCATTTGACAGTAAACGAGGTCAACTATAAAGCAGCGCTTACACTGAGAGAAAACCGATACAAAGACGAAAGAAAAATAACACAGACATTCATTGATAAATTAATAGACCTGCCCAAAATTCAGACTCCAAACGCCAAAATGCTACGTAATATGCATGACTGCATAAACGAAAGCCTGGAAGCGTTAAAAAATTAAAATATTAATATATCAACATGGAGCCCAATTTTAACCAGAATGGTAAATCGTAAGTGGGACCCTGACACTGACATGAGATATGAAGACGAATTACAGGAGCCAAACAAGTTACAAGATTTCAAAGAATTAATGAAGTTCTTAGAAGAACGCTTCAAAAGTTTAGAATCAAGTTCAAATAAAAAACACTTGGATATACCTCACGAAGAAAACACAGACAGTGTCCATTGTATGCGACGGAGAGAGAGAAGAAAGTTTCATCCATGACATTGGAGTAATACAAATTTCAGAAAATTGTATTATTAAAACCACGGCCACTACATTAGTAGCTAAACGAGTACACACAGTCAATGTCTTAGCGTCCTATAGCAGACCCCTTCTATTTCATCTCGATAATAATTATTCTGTAATTAGATCACATACTGATATTTCAAAAGAACAAGTAGTTTTAGGTAGTTCTAAAGATATATTTAAGCATGTAGTAGACGAAGAAATGAACGAACAAACAATCTTAGATAACACTATTTGGACCACTATCAATACACAAACTTATATTATTAGTTTTACAACTTTATTAGTAATTTTATGTATTTGTTTATTAATTTATTGTTTTGCTCCACAATTGTGGCCAGAATACGTGCTATGGCGGCGTCAAGACGGACAACGGTAGCACCAGCCAGCAGTTCCCACGACGAACTACCCGCAGCGCCGCCACGACCTCAGCGGCACACTTACGCGCGGCCGGCTCCTCGGGGGCAGGAGCCGACTCTCTACGAGATGAAGACCTTGAAGGCCTACTCTTCTGAGACGCGCCAAGATGTTCTCGCGAGGATGTGAACATGCGCACGCAGCAGGGCAGTGACCGCGATGAACCAGAATCAACCTCAATCGTAGTTAGTTGACGTGATTTATTATCTGAAGGTAGTTGAAGAAGAATAGTCTAATTTTTATCGTTTTGTGGCGCGGGCGAAGCCGCGGGTAAAAGCTAATATTATAATATTTAGTCTACGCCTACAAGAATGTCGCGGAGAACCTAACGGGTTACCGGGGCTCCGGCTCGAAGCGCAGGAGTAGGAACGGAGTGCACTGCACCCAGACGGGACAGACATTTGATGATATTCTCCCCTTAAAAAAAATATTCTATGGTTCGTACTGGCCACCGTACCTGCCAATAGGTAAGCGAACGACGAAGTACCTACCTTGGTATGTAAATAATTATACAAATTTCATTCATTTGAGTTGGGCTCACAAAACAAGAACTATCATCGGTGGGATGCATAACTTTATTAATAAGTAGGTATTTTGTACATATTATCATCGAACAAGCATTTAGATATTAAAATTATTTAATATATTTAACAGTTAGCTACTAATTTTATCGTATGCCAATCAGATGTAACTATGGCAAATAAGTATAGTGTCGAATGTCGTATCTCCGCTAAGCGCTACGCGCTGCGGCCGGAGCTGAACAGGGACGTCATGACGCGTCAGCACGTCAGGCAGTAAGCAGTCTCCTCAGCCAGGACTCGTCGTCGGCGGCGGCGGCGGGCGGGGCGGCGCCCGGCCCCGCTCGCCGCGCCCCCGTCTGCTAGTAGCGCAGGCAGTGGTCATGGTGCAGCCCGTGGTGCAGGGGCGCCGCGTTCTCCTTGTCGCGGGTGTAGTGGGGCGCGGGAGGCGCCGGCGCTGCTGCAAATTCTGGCGCCAGAACGGGCGGTTCGTACTCGTCGCCCGATCCGTCG
This sequence comes from Spodoptera picta, assembly GCA_038387885.1. Lineage (NCBI taxonomy): Eukaryota > Metazoa > Arthropoda > Insecta > Lepidoptera > Noctuidae > Spodoptera > Spodoptera picta. The sequence goes on along the minus strand of JAZHFQ010000042.1, from coordinate 77,940 downwards.
GACGCTTCCAGGTAGCCGAAGAGACGAGCCGCACCCGCCGCGCGCGCCTCCCGCCGCCGCCCCGCGCCACTCACGACTCCCGCGCCCCCGGCCGTCGGATCCGGTGCAGCTGCGCCCCCGGCACCCCCGGCCCCGCCCGCGCGCCCAACTCCGGATGGAACCTTCAGATTACGACTCTCGATGTGACTGTAAGAAGAAAGTACGATTAGTGTTCGGTCAGTATGCGGTGATACTCCGCACTGCGGCGGAGGAAACGGCAGGTACTGACTGGGCGTCGCGCAGGTGGTGGGCCAGCTGGTGCTGGTCGTCGGCCAGGAAGGGACACTTGGCGCACGCCTTCTTGTTGTGCACCTTGTGCACGTGCGTGGCGAGGCGCTCGGCGCGCGCCGCCTTGTACTCGCACAGCGCGCACGCGAAGGGCTTGAGGTGCGTGTTGAGGTGCCGCTTCAGGCACCAGTTGTCCACTCCCGACCACGCGCAGTAGCAGCACGCGTAGCGCCGCTCGCCCTGTAACTCAACGCGTCTTAGTATGCTGTTTTACGCTAATCGTGATTGTGTAGGTTAGGTACATGCCCTGCTACTTTCCGTCGTTTATACATAAGCGATGAATGTTATAATTGACGGTCCGACTCAAAATATCCCCAATATATATCTTAATAAATAAATAAGTTGATAAGGTTTCACTTCACGAATACACAAGCAGACTGCACTGCGAAAGAATTGATGGAAAGAATAGTGAAAGCTTGCCACCAGCTGCCGAAGTGAAGACCGCGACCACTATCACTTGGTTTAGTTTCACTTTGATAAGAGAATGACTAAGGGGAAGAAGAAATATCATAGACCTTGCGACGAATGGCGGCTGCAGCCGCGGCTGCAGGCGTAGAAGCGCCGGGCTTATGAAGCGCTGCGCCAGTCTCCGCCTTGCCAAGTGGAGGTCGCTCTATCTTGACGGTGGGCGCCGGCCGGTACTCGGCGGGCGGGGGCGCGGGAGGTGGCGGGGGCGCGGGGGCAGGCACCGGAGCCGCGGCGGGTGGTGGTTCCCCTGCGGGCTTGCCGTAGTAATGCAACGCTGGCGGTGCTGTACTCGGCTTCACGATCGAAGATGAGCGGCGGATTCTGTTCAAGTCATATGGCTGGTCACGATGCATGCGTAGGAAGTGTTTTTTGACATGATCGGCTCTATTGAACTGCTTCTGGCACAAGTAACAGTGGAATGGCTTCTCGTCGCGGTGGATGTTCTCGTGGCGCGTAAACAGGTCGCGCCGGTCAGTAGCGTACGGACAGGCACCGCACACGTACCGCTTGCCTGGCTCCGCTGCGCCAGCGCCCCCGCCGCCCGCCACTTCGCCCACGCCTGCGTCGCCGGTGCTCGGCCGACGCTCGTTGCGCATCGCTTCCACCTGCAGGGAACAGCTGAGTGAGCAGTGTGACCAGCGGCCGTGAGTAGTGCGAGTCGCGGGGGCGCGGACCTTGTTCTTGAGGCGCTGCAGGTAGCGCGTGAGGTCGTCGAGCGCGGGGTTGTCGCGCAGCAGATGGTCGGCGGCCGCGGGGTCGGAGTGGTGGTCGCGCGCCAGGTGCGAGCGCACGCCCCGCGCCCAGCCCGACGCGAAGCCGCAGCCCGCCAGCGGACAGGTGAAGGCGCGCGCCTGCGAGTGCGTGCCCAGCCAGTGCTCGGCCACGCGCGCCAGGAAGCCCACGCACTCGCAGTCGGCGCACTTGAACAGGCGCTGCGCCGGGTTGTAGGACGCGATGCGCGAGTGCGCCCACGCCAGCGGCTCCTCCGCCGCCGTCCAGCGGTCCTCGGCGCTCGGGTCGATGCGAGGGCTGAAGTTCGCCTGCAACACAGAGACCTGCTGTTGATGGTCACGTTCAAGTGACGTTATTATATTTGTTGCAAAATGCGCTCAAATTAGGTAGGTACTTATTCAATTCTGTTATCTGGGGTAGTTATTTAGTTAACAGGTTCAGTTGTGTCCTTAATTCGTCGGGTACCGGTTTTGTAGACACAATTATAGAACAATAGGTTGCGGTCACCGGTGACCGCTTGGTGTTTGACAGTTTAATAACTGTAAATAGGAGCCAGGATATTTTAATTTCCTGCAGGGTGCGGCGCGGTGGCTGGCCAACCGGCTGTTAGGTATGTGAAATTATGTGTTTGCAAACGCACCCAAGACACAGGAGAAAGCTTAGCGTAGGGCAACAGTTTTTTAAATGTTGTTTCCACTAGCTTGTTTGGCTACCATGCAACATTAGCAAGTATAGAGGTATAAACAACATTGAGGTGCGTGCCTGCAGGATGCCGGGCGGTGGGAACCCGTTCTGCATGAGCGCGGCCAGTCCCCAGGCCGTAATGTGTTCCTCGGGACGCAGCTCGTCGTCCAGGTCGCGCTCGGCGGCCGGGAACTCGACGCCCACCACGCCCACGCCCACACTGGTCTCCTCGCCGTAGAGCTTCTTGGTGATCTCTTTGAACATGTCCTCGCAGTCCATGGTGAGCGAGGCCACGCTGGCCACGCCGGCGCCGGCCTCCATGGCGCGTCCTGCGCCGCCTGCCTGCCACATGCAGCGGCCGCGGGTCTGCTGCGAGTCCGCTACTGCCGCCTGCGAGGGAGCGCTCGTTACTTGCGCCGTCGGTGCTGCGAGCTGTTGCACGAGAACACTGCGGAGGTGGGAGCGATGGCCGAGAGCGAGGCAGTTGTCTGTGTGCCATATATACTGGCTGTGTTTTAGCCTGCATGTTTACTACATTTCCTGATTTTCTTGACAAACTTATATCACGATAACATATAAATAAATATATGGATAGGTATATTATAAGGTTCCTATGATATGAATATGATTACATGTCCATAACAAGATAGGTTATGTATTGTGGTTCCCAGAGCATTAATACGTGTTTTCTACATAACTCCTATTTGTTTATTTGTCTAATAAATAATTTATATGTTGTATCCCACTATCAATTTTTTTTTTATTATTAGTGTCCTTTTAAATATAGCCTATATTATGTTCTGCGAATTGTAATAGGTTACACATTTATAAACCATGTACTTACAGTAATATACAGGGTGTTTGGTGCTTGGGTCGACACACTTTTTTCAGTGTTTTAGGAGGTTATTAGCTAGGTTTTACTCATAAACGTTTCGTCCCGAATTTCGCGGTTGGTTACATTGATTTTTCTTTTGAAATAAAATAATGTACCCAAAATTTATCGTAACTGTAACGTAATCTTATTTTGTGGGAGTCACTTGGCTTATAATATTTTTGTTGTATTATCTGAAGTATTTTAAATCTAAATATATCTTTGTTTGATAGAAATGTTTTATAAAAAATCTTTACAAGCTTCCAAAGTTAATTTCATTCAACGTCTTGAAATTGTTCAACTTCTAAATTGATTGTAAAAAACTGAAAGCATTATGAACTCAAGTCTATTTCAAAAAGTTCTTTAGTTCAAACCCTTTCTACCAGAATGCTACACGTCACAGAAATTATTTATTTCTAGCTGTCACCCGCGACTGCGTCCGTGTACAATATGATTTTTGTTTTATTCCATGGGAACATTTTATTGGGTTAAAAAGTATCGTATCACCAAGTCAGCCCATACCCTGCCCGTACCTATACTAAATTTCATCAAAATCCGTTCAGTAGTTTTAGTGTGATTGACGGACAAACATCCAAACAAAGTTAACATTATTTTATAATATTTTATATAATTTAATTACATTATACACTTTTCTGAAAACAACATCAAATTCGGTTTAGCTAATCGTACATACATACATACATAAATACATATAGGTCAAACTGAAGACCTCTTTTTTATTTTTGAAGTTACAAACAACAATATGTGGAAGTACATACATGAATGTTCAATTACCCCATTACCCGATCCGATATACGTCAGTGGTCAAACAAATGTTGTTCAATAAAATAAACATAATTATGGTGACAAGTAAACGTCACAGAAAATAATAAGTTTGTATATTTTGTGTACACACACTAGGTAATATCTGGAATTGGGTATGTTAATTTCATTTATTGGTAGTTTTTATTATTTTGTTCAGTAAGTTATTTATGTCGATATTTTAATTTTATATGCATATAATATTAGTTTGATCATATCAGAACTTGTGCTTTTTGGAAGTCGAACTGTTAGAATGTTCGTATTTGTAATGAACAATTATCACTTATTGTTATATAATTATACAACATTTACTTAACTTAAATAACGCACATTCTGAAAATAGTTCTAGTAGAATCGTTAACTAAATCAATCAATTTATATAATTTTTAATAGGTATAGGTAATTTTTTATCCCAAAAATAATTAAAACTACGGAAATTATTGTCACATTAACCCTGTATTGTTAAAACAAATCGAAATGGACCGTAAGTCAAAGCAATAAGACTTTTAATATCGCAGTTTTATTTATATTCATACAAATTCTATCATTCAATACAAAATAAAGAAAAATAAACCTTATGACAAGACCAGTAAGGATGCATATACATGTTAAATTAAATATTTAGTGTAGGTATGTATTATGATTATAACATAATATTCTAATTGGGGTGTTTAAGGGTGTGCGATAATTACGTTACATGTTGTATGCATTGGTCAATATTTAGATTTTTAAAAAGGTACTAACGTCAAATTTGACACTTGACAGATTGCATCGAGATTGAGTTAAAACTACTATCTCGATGCATTTAGGAATTGTTTCTGACAATAGTCAAATCAGACCACTATTTGACGTTATTTAGAGGTCAAATGAAAGTCAGTGTATACCAAATATCAGATCCATAACTCGCCAGGAAAGGGGTGAAATTGTAATAACGATGAAATAAATCAAGCAATGAATCTATCAATCACTACATAGTATAAAACAAAGTCGTTATCCGCCGTCTGTCTGTCTTGTGTATGTATGCTTAGATCTCTAAAACTACGCAACGGATTTTGAGGCGGTTTTTTTATAGAGGTAGATAGAGTGACTCTTAAGGAAGGTTTATACGTATAATACATACATATTACACACGTGCGAAGCCGGGGCGGGTCGCTAGTAAATTTATATAAGTAGGTATATAAAAATGAATCCCTTTTTCCCTTGGTCACGGCATCACGCGTGACTGAACCGATTTCACAATTTTTTTTTATTTGTTTATTAGTACCTTCGTACCTATTACGGAAAAAAATTAAAAAAAATATACCTATATAAATTTTATACAGGAGTAGATAGTATATACTACTCCTGTATAAAATTTCCGACCATATGGTCGGAAATAACACATGGGCTATTTTACATACATACACAATATTATTGTGCCCACTGTACCTATGAGTCTTGATTTACGTGCGAATAAATAGTTTGAACCGACTGCAAAAAGGGAGTAACAGTGTTACCTCTGTGAGTATGTATGTGTGTATATTTGTACGCGATTGGCTGATTCGCTTTTGATGCGGTTTTCAGTCAAGTGTTTGTTAAACTTAGGAGCAGGTTTCAGTATATTATCCAACACTATTATTAAAAAAAACATGAGGTAGTAAGAAGTAGTTGGCTTTTCAACTAAGTAGTTTATTGTTTCGTTCTTACATATTAAGTATTAAAATTAACAAATAAGTGTAAATATTTTTTTTTATAATATCGTGTCTCTGTGAATACTACAATTACGAATGGGCCGGTTCGACCGGAGTATTACCACGGCCTAACAGAAAACCGACGTGAAACAACGCTTACGTTGTGTTTCGTCGTGTGAGTGAGGTTACCGGAGGCCCAATTGCTCCCCTACCCAATCTTTCCAATCTCTGAAACCCCAACAATCCTCAAATTCCTAATTCCTAAGGCCGGTAACGCACTTGTAACTCCTCTAGTGTTCCGGGTGTCCATGGGCGACGCTGATTGCTTCCATTCAGGTGATCCGTCTGCTCGTTTACCGGCTAATTCCATATAAACATACAAACACTAGACACTGTACACACTGTACACACTGCAGGTAGTAAGTATACCATATCATTCTATGTGGTAGTGCAGCAAACGAACAATCCGAGTCGCCCACCCGCGACACCGGGTGGGTTAAAATGTTGAGAATTAAAAAAAAATTGTGACTGCAGGAAATAGGTCCCTCCCTACTTACTTTAAATATAAACTTCCTTCCATGAATGGGCAACTAACATAATGTAAATGTTTAATTATCTTTAAATAATCTTGAACTATACCTACAAAACTATAATGAGTTCAGACATAACTTGAGTCTGAGACATCTTTTAGTCCCTAGTGACATGTAAGCTCCACAGTGTCTTCAAATATAAATGTTCTAGCTTGTTTACTTGCATATACCAGCAACTTTTGGTAGAAACATGAGAAGTCGGTTCCGGTTCGGGCAATGCGTGGCGACAACGCCGTAAGTACGGACGCCGGGCGCCGGGTGCTGGGCGCACGTCGAGGGACAGTCGGTGGCATGAGGTGTCAGCCCCATGGCCCTCCCTCTCCTGCAGCTGCACCGCGCCCCCGCGCCCCGCACCCCCGCCCGCCGCACTCCCCGCGGTCACAGGCTGGTCGCTGAACCACTTGGACTGCGAACCGGTCCCTTCTGTTGATGGACCCTAACATGTACTTACCAAACTGAGCAGTGAAACTACTGAGCCACAGAACCTAACTGACATTCTAATACTTAACATGCGGGGGGTGCGAGGACGAGGGCGCAGGGCGGGTGGGGGGCGCGTGTTGTGCTCGTGCCACAGGTACAGGCTGCCGGCTCCCACTGAATGAACCTGTGCGATCGTCCCACCTACACAGTGCTGGCATGCCGCAGCTCGCCACCGAGCGGTCAACTAATATGATGTAAGTCGTGCCTTTAGTATTTAGCCTTTGTTAATTTGGGGTCAAGAATCGGTACGTTCCGATAGAGTGCAAGCTAAAGTTATCGATCCGACGTCGCAGTCGGCGCGATGGTAGGAGTAGCGCGGGCGCGTATCGATCGCGAGGGGGCGTCAGGCGCGGCTCAGGTGCGGGCGCCGCGCGCGTCGGCGCGGGGGCGACACCTCAGCACCGCGCGGCGCGCCGGCCGCGACTGACGCCACCCGCCGCCCATCGATCGCCCGGCGCCCCCCGGCGCCCCCGGCCCGGCGCCCCCCGGCGGCCGCCGCCCGCCGCTTCCATTCACTGCCCGGTATTGACCCGGGCCGCGCTCGCTGTCTGCCTCCGCCTACGTGCCCGCCGCCCGCCGCCCGCCGCCGCCTGCTCGCGCTGCTCCATGAGCCGCTCTATGTAAACCTATTGCCTCATTTATGTTTCCAGGAACTATTACGTGCCTACTGTTTGGTACAAAATGATACAAACGGAGAATACAATCAAATTACAAGTTGAACTGTAGGTACCACCTTCGTAATTACAAATGAACATCGGCAATGATTATATTATTGGAATAGTATAGGTAATTAGGTATGCTTCGACTCGACTCAGCATGTACCTAAGTACGTGAGTCAGCGGATGCCGTGTGCTGGGACGCGATGGCGGTTGGTCTAGTCAGTGTAGCCACGCAGCATACACCGCGCGGCGTTGCGTGTTGTTCCGGAAACAAAGAGGCTTCGTCATTAATCGTTGCGGCGTGGGGCGGGCGGGGGCAAAGAGGCGCGGGGGCGCGGGGTCACACCGGCGTGTCCCACACCATAACTAATTACAGATACCTTAAACAACCCGGTTCTGTCTGTACCAGACTCCGGGGCCGCTTAGAGACTATTCGAATGATTAAAAAATAAAACACGTCTAGTGACAAATGCACCCTTTCAACAGGTTGGTGAACAAAATTGGTCAATAAACCCTTCGTGTAAGTAGTGGACGATATACAGCGCAGTATGTGGGTACCCTTAGGTACCAATTTATATATTTACTCGTATAGTAAGTAAGCTCGTCGTTTTCCAAATGCGTTTTTGAATACTTTTTGCATAAAAAGGACATAGTCAAAATTCAGTTAATTACTTATATACTCATTAGACACACCTTCGTGGTGACAACAAACAGTGAAAAATGTGTCCGTGTGTGTAATTGTGTACACGAGATGACAACAAATAAATAAATGTGCAAGTACTCACTATATGTTTCATGATCGTCAAGCGTTGAATCGATACCGCGCGCCGGCAGCGATGCCTCGGTGCTACGACCTACGAGCTACGCGGTAGCAGCGCGTAGCGAGCGCCAGCGCGGTCTGTGTAGCCTTGTAGCGGCGTACTGTGGCGCCGCGCGTAGTCCCTTGCTACGCTGTAGCCGTAGAGGGCCGCGCGGTCGTAGGTCGTAGCATAGCACTCGCTCGGTGCGGGATCTCTGCGCTAACATGGGGTGTCAATAGCCACACAACTTTACTTCGTGAAATCAATATGTCATAATATACTGATTATCTGTAAGAAACCTAATTAGCTGCCTCCCTTAAAACAGTATTAATGAAACAATGAAGTGTAGGTAACTGTTGCTAAGTCCTGATCGATTTACTTGATTACGTACGTACAGTGTGCAATACTGTACCCTGAGTGATGTGATGCATCGAAAGACTTGGACTCTGTGATGAAAGGTCGACAGACGCTCGAGCGTCTGTCGGCTCACCTTGCTGCTGCTGCTTAGAGCCCCAGCAGTTAGCACATACCTTCGCATTGTCTACACAAGGCTTCGCTTCCTGCGCAAGTGGCTCTTATCTAGATGTTATCTGACAGCGACGGAGGCAACTGACCCCCCGCTGAACCTGCGCTGTTACCGCGCGTAAACCTGCGCTCTGGTCGAGACTTACGATAACGACATGTGAATGTCTGATGTACGACATTTTCCGTGTAAGTTCGTGTATCAGTATTATCGACGTAGAGTTTTTTTTTTTTTTTTTTTTTTTTTTTTTTTTTAAACGTTGCCCCACACTAGGATTTTCTCCTGTGTCGTGGGTGCGTTTACAAACCTAATGATCGTGTTCACCGAGTGCATCATTGTGTAGCATTCATTCATAGAGCTGACGAGGGATAGAACCGATCACGTTCTGCGCGGAGAGCGAGGAGCCGGCGCGCGGCGGCGGGCGGCGGGGGCGCGGGCGCGGGCGGGTTGCGGGGCGGGCGGCTGACCGCATTAGTAGAGCGCAGAGCGCAGGCGCGGCGGCGCGCGGCGCGGCGGGATCGAGGCGCGCGGCGCCGGGCGTCAGTCGCGCCCCGACCGCGGCCCGTCCCCGTGCAGCCCTCGCCTCGCCCGCCGCCGGCCGCGCGCTCGCCGCATGCCGCGCCCGCGCCCGCGCGCCTAGCGCCGGCGTGGCCGGCGAGCCGCCCGCCGCAGGTGAGCCGCGCCATCGATCCGCCACCGCCGCGCCGCGCATGCCCGCGCTCACGTGCTGCGCCCTGCCGCGCGGCGGTATCGAGCGGCCGCATGAACATGTAGTGCGAGTGTGCAGTGTCCTCGGTAGTAGGCCCGGCTCCAGAGCGGCGACCGGCGTGTATGTGTCATCGCAGGGCGTAGCGAGTGTCCGGATGTAGGGCTGCGAGTGCGCCGTTGTTTACAATGCTGCGGCGGCGCGGCGCACCGATATAGCGTGGCGCAGTAAACACGCCGCGCGCGCCTCAATGAGGACGCGCTATAAATACTCTGCCGCCCGCGCCGCGCCCGCGCGCCGACCCTCACCTACTACCCTCCAAACACTGTTTATTTTCGCGTCATCGCTGCTGCCGTGTCTTCCGCGCCAGCTGCTCGCTCTGTACTCACCCGCCATGGACCACCGACTGCCCACTTGTGCTCTGCTTTATTCAATACAACTAAACAGCTCCCGAGCACCGAGACCATAATTATAACATGAATGTAACAGGTGTATGCGGACCTACGTATTGCTTACCTTTCGTTAAGCGTTGGTCCACACCAGGACTTCCTCCTGTCGTGGGTGCGTTTACAAACATACACTTTCACATGTTCACATCACACTCCGACTCGGAACAATCGTTTATCACTCGAAGAATTAGTTCTGTGTATTTAGTATATGTATGTACGCGGCTGGACAATCGTTTTAATGTATCCAGGATAAAAGTAATAATTGATGGAAAATATTAATTACCATAACATAATTAACATTTCACTTGTCTCAAAAACATTTGCTTATTGTTAAGTGTGTTCTAAACAGTGAATAGTGGCCATGTGACACGAGTGTTCCACATCCTCTGATGCGATGTGCGTACAAGACAAAAGACACTAGACAAGGCGTAGAACAGCAGGGCGTCGCGCGTCGCCCGCTGCGACTACATAGATCCGGCAGTACGTCAAGTACGTGTCGGGCTCGGGCGGGCACGGGGCACCGCGCCGCACTCTATGTGTAGGTCCGCGCTGGCCGCACTCACGGGCCCCTCCGGAGGACATGTTGCCGCAGGGTGCGACACGCGCACGCGTAATTACGAAGGACCCTGCGAGATATCCACATCACGATGCGCTATGGTATTGTCAGCTAGCTGCAGACAGTCCTCGTACTTCCATACTAGTTACTGCTTACTCCTGAATCAACTCAATCGGTACAATAGTTTATCGCTGCGTGTAGTGGACCACTGACATGCTTTGATTTAAAATAGTAGGTACTCGCAACTACACGTGTACACGGCTAACAGGAAGGAGTGTGTACATCACATATGTGGCTAACTATTAATCTGATATTATGTATATTACTGTGCAGGTACTTAGTAGTTCCTGCCCCTGATTTCGGTGTCGTACAATAGTGACTTCAGGGTATTTTTTTAATTTGTTCCCTTCTAATCGATCCCGTACATTCGTCTGCTGTGGACATACTCGTTGGTCCGTTCTCTGCTGGACATAGGTGTAGTGGACTGTATAATTCTTCATGTTTGAACCATCTAAGTACCATTGTATTTGCGAAATTCTCACCGCACCAAGTTAGCGCTCTCTAGCCCTACGGTAGCCATCTGTCCGGCCCGTCCGGCTTTTGTTAGGCTTTTCGTCCTATAATTGAAAAACAACACAAAGAAATCAATCCATTAGGCCGGGCGAACTTCTTCGTAGTTTAAAACTAGCGTCGACCCGCTTCTTATAACCCGCTGCTTGACTCCAATCCATCGTAGTGCGATGTTTTAGCCTATATAACTTTCCTCGATAAATGGACATTTCAACAAAAGGATTCAATTAGAACCAGTCACTCCGGAGGCCGGAGGTTAGTGCGTGCAATTAGAACCAGTCACTCCGGAGGCCGGAGGTTAGTGCGTGCAATTAGAACCAGTCACTCCGGAGGCCGGAGGTTAGTGCGTGCAATTAGAACCAGTCACTCCGGAGGCCGGAGGTTAGTGCGTGCAATTAGAACCAGTCACTCCGGAGGCCGGAGGTTAGTGCGTGCAATTAGAACCAGTCACTCCGGAGGCCGGAGGTTAGTGCGTGCAATTAGAACCAGTCACTCCGGAGGCCGGAGGTTAGTGCGTGCAATTAGAACCAGTCACTCCGGAGGCCGGAGGTTAGTGCGTGCAATTAGAACCAGTCACTCCGGAGGCCGGAGGTTAGTGCGTGCAATTAGAACCAGTCACTCCGGAGGCCGGAGGTTAGTGCGTGCAATTAGAACCAGTCACTCCGGAGGCCGGAGGTTAGTGCGTGCAAACACACTCTTTAGCTCTATACACATAATAATAAAAAGTACAACATTACTTCATGTAGGTACCTATATGTTTACAGAACACATACGTACTGCAGGCCTTGCTTCAGTAGCTGTATGCCAACACAACTGTCCGCAACGCATGCGATGGGAGACACTTTGTGGGGCAATGCTTTGATTGTGTGTATTAGTAGTGGATATGACCTGCCTCAATGTCTCTCAGGAACTCACAAACGCTTACGTTGTTATAATATAGAAGAAACAGATAGGTATATATTTTACAGTACACACATGGTACGCTAGAAATATTGCAAGTTGACTTAGCGGAAACTTAGCCTTTTTGGAATCAAATTCTTGCAATTTATAATTATTATTATAAATAAAATGTGTAAGGTGTCACTTGTGGGCTCCCTACCGATTGGAACAAAGTTCCTTTCGGTTCGAAATAATGTAGGAGGTACCTCCTACTTAAATAAATTAATAATATTTACAATTTAAATGGTAAACGAAATAAGTAAAGGAATGCTAAAAGAATTGTAATCAATGTTTGTTTAAAGTTATGAATATAAACTTTTGTTTTATTTTTAACAATTTCATAAATATCAACAGGATTTTTAATTATAAAGAAGTGTGGGCACTTAGGTATGTCATTTATTGATAAGTATTCGATGTGTAGATCCCGTGAATATATATTTTATTTCCATCAAGTGTTGTTGCGATAACACACTTCACACGTTGCCACTAACGTTATGGAACTCTTCATTTCGTTTGTTTCTCCTTCACACACAACTGCACGCGTATTTTTATTAATGCTATTATAGCATGTATTGTAATACTCGAATTAACATTATTAAACAAACATCACTCCTTTTGTTCCACGGAGGGGTACACAGAGGTGTGCAACTATAAGAAACCCTGACCTTTTGCCGGTTATGTTAATATTTACATATAATTAGGACGAATCTATGACTACACACCGCGCACAATTAAGAAGCGCGCAAAGAAGTCTTTCTTAAACTGTCAAACACCGCGAGGTCACCGGTGACCGCAAACTATTGTTCTATAATTGTGTCTACAATGATGGTACTCGACGAGTTAAACTGTCAAACACCGCGAGGTCACCGGTGACCGCAAGCTATTGTTCTATAATTGTGTCTACAATGACGGCACTCGACGAGTTAAACTGTCAAACACCGCGAGGTCACCGGTGACCGCAAGCTATTGTTCTATAATTGTGTCTACAATGACGGCACTCGACGAGTTAAACTGTCAAACACCGCGAGGTCACCGGTGACCGCAAGCTATTGTTCTATAATTGTGTCTACAATGACGGCACTCGACGAGTTAAACTGTCATACACCGCGAGGTCACCGGTGACCGCAAGCTATTGTTCTATAATTGTGTCTACAATGACGGTAAGTTCGACTCGACGAGTTAAGTTAAATGCTGAAATATGGAATTCTTCCCCGTTGGTGAAGAGGTTATAAGTGTCATTGCAGAGTCGAGATCTCGCGTTCGACTCCCGGGACGACCATGAACATTTCTTTTTCACGTGTTGTCAGTTATACTCCACAGTCTGCAACCGTGTTCTGATTATGTTCATAGACTCATTTTGTTGTGCACGACTCACAACTAATGGAAGTTCTTATTACTTTCAGCACATAATATGCATCTCTACTCAACAGTTCGGGAATTAACAGTTATGTTATAGAGGGTTTCCTCTCATTCTTATGAAGTTTTGATCCTAACTGTTCCCTAATTAAGAGTTTTAACCGTAGGTACGTAATCGTTTGGTTCGCTTCGGGACTCACAAGATTACACGATGTTTACACGTGTCCTCCGGCGAGCTAGCTACTACTTGTGATATCAACAAATGAAGTATAAATAAATAATTCTCTTTCAAATGACATTTATATGTCAACATTGTCGATCCACCGTCCGACGCGGCCATGATCGCTGTGTTAGTAAATTCGATTTTAGTAACTGTTCAGGATTTTAATGATGAACGACTCGCTTTAGATAAATAATTACTTTAATACAGATCGATTAAAATATATAATATTTTGGTTGATTGGTTGACGGTAACTAAAGTATCTAAAGTTGTGATTCAATCATAAGTAAGTTTCTTGTCAAAACGGAATCGATGGTACTATTGTATTTTGTTGACTGTTGTAGACATCGATCTCTGCTAATTATTATCTAAACGAAAATCATCTAAAAGAAATTCTAACCATGTTTTCATTAGAAAATATGGTATTACACTCGCCAGCCAAAATAAATTTGGAATTGTATGTAATTTTTGTTACAACTATCTGGTAAGCGTTGATACACTTTTAGAATACTCTAACCGTAGACGTAATAGTGTGACTGTAAGTGTCGAATCATTGTTTGGTTTGGTGCCGCGGATGTCACTGCTCTGCCTTCCACTGCACCTTACATCCAAGTCCTGAAATTGTTCACTAGCTGCTTCCGCGCGGGTTCACCCTCTCTGTTCGGCTCCTATTATACTATATAGCTTGTAGCCTTCTTCGATAAATGCACTATCCAACACCAAAGAATTATTTAAATAGTTCCGGAGATTAGCCCGTACTAACAAACGTTTGTTTGTCTTTAGCTTTCTAGTATAGTACAAGATTATTACTGCCATATTTGGTATAATTGCATATAAGCCGAATCGCTTTTATTTCGATATACTGCAACTCCACGCTCCCTCTGAAGCTCTCACAGCAAAAACAAAACACAAATAGTTATCAAAAGTGTCGCGAAGAGATCTCCCCATCAACGTACCGCGCGATAAGGAACTTGGTTCTGGTGGCACAACCGGAATCTTTTGAATCCGACTCCACTGTGTGGACTACTTCAGAACTGGTGGACTCATAGCTTAGAGATCAGAGAGAGAGAGCAGAGGATAGACAGAGGTCTGTCCTCTGCGAATGGATCGAGGATGGCCGCGAGGCCGGCGGTGAGAGCACCGCCGGTTTCGCGGGGTGGCTCGTGGCTACCGAGCGCTGCGGACGCCAGGGCACTCGAACCATTTGGCATGGCTAGTCATTCAGACAAACAGTATGATATTGTACATTAATTATGGACAATAGAAAGGTCCTTCATTTTATTATTGCCGCTATTCTCATCTGGAAAACATCATCGAATTTGGTATTTGTCGGTCGTATAGAATGTGAGCGCTAGGTGGCAGAGAATGAAACAAAATTGTTGTAGGTTCCACACTTACAGTGGTCTGTGATCAACTGAACAGTAAGTATTATGTTACCCTGCAACATATATCACAGGCAGGCCGGGGCCGTCGGGCACACAATAATTCGGCTCCTTGTGGGTTGCTCCTTTTTTAGCAACGTTGTCCCACACTAGTATTCTTCTTCTGTGTCGTGGGTGCATTTACAAAAATACCATTCGCATACACGTGACACCCAGACCCGAAACAACAATTTGTGGATGACACAACGATTTGCTCCGTGTGGGAATCGATCTCGCTACACGTTGCGGGGCAGTGTCACGGGTGTGTCAGTTGTAGAAATTGTCGGTCCTTTGGGCCCCCATGGCGACGACCTGACGACGGCACTGCTAGTAGTGAATAGATAACCTATGTGTGAACGAATACGAAAATCCAACACTAGGTTTTAACGAGCTTTACCTACTACTTATATATTTTCGAGCCCAACAAGTACAGAGCGAATGTTAGCTGACTGAATACTGGAAACACGCAAATCATTGAGTTAGTGACTTCGTTGCGACGTAATGCATTAAAGTTACATGTAGGTGGTGTGGGTGCGCGAGACACGGCCACGCCGTGGTTTACCAGGACGTCCTCGTTCCCTGCGAATGCGCAGCAGCCCCTGGCCGCCGCGATGCCGCCCCGCCGCTGACGCGCCGCTTGCATGTTGCAGATGTGCAGTCTGGCAGCGCTGGCGCGCGGCTGCCGGCCCGCCGCCGCCGCCGCCAAGCCCTGCTGCCTGTGCTGGTGCTGCTGCTGCTCGTGCTCCTGGTCAGTACCCGCCCGCCCACTAACTAAACGACTGCCTAGTACAGCGTCGATGGTTCTTGACATCTTCGTTTGTTCTATTCCAGGGCTAAATGGTGAGTGCAGAGAAGTCACGCGCCCTCTCCACCCTTATTCTGTAGCTAGTCTGCCGCGCGCCTTTGCCAAAACGCCCAGTCGCTGCCCGGACACGACATTCGTCAACTTGTATATCACATGCCGCTCGTAGCTTAGTGCGTCGAGCAGTTTGTGATGCATTGACGAAACAATATATCGTCGAAGCTGGTCAAGCTGGGGCCTCGCTGCCGCTGCGTTACTGGTGGTGATTACCTCCCTCAAACCTGAAGCGTACCTATTATTCCTGTTCAATATGTTTTAACAATAATACAAGAGGAGTGAGTAGAGATGCAGCGGGGCAGCGCGGGGCGGGGCGCGGGGCGAGCTTAGTGTAACGTTTGCAACTGTGCAGCCTGGCGGTGCGCGGCTCGGAGGGCGGGCCCGGCGAGAAGCCGGGCAAGTCCGGCCCGACGGAGCCGCCACTCAGCGACGGAGACGCGCCGTGAGTACCCTCGCTTCTACCATACTACGTACATAATATGTAACATCTCTTACCCACTGCACTTTCTTACTATACAGTTCTGTTTTTGGAAAATCTTAGCCATTATGTAATCGATACAACACTACTTTTTGAATCCTTGTTCGTTAGATTCACTGCTTTGGTCATTTGGTTGTACTAGATTGCATTGTAGTCGCAAGGCTTGTAAACGACCATCGCCTGCCGCCACGTGTCGCGGGTCTGACTCCCGCACGCACCAACTCTGCGTGATACACAAATTGTTGTTTTGGGTCTGGGTGTCATGTCTATATGTTCGAAATTGTATGTTTATAAACGTACTTACGACACAAGGAAATTGTAGTGAGCGGAAACTTTAGATTAAAAAATAACAATATTACGCTACCTACGTAAGTGTAAAACACTTATTTATTTATTTATTTATATATGCTTTATTGTACACATTTATGTAGTAAAACAAACAATTAAAAAAAAAAATTCTTTAAACCCAATTCAAGTAAATATGCGTACAATGGGCGGTCTTATCACACAATGGTGATTTCTTCCAGACAACCTTTGGATGGAAATATTTGTAAGAAACCAGATAAGGGGTAGTTACGTGTACAATAAAATAATAAAAAAAAGACAAAATAAAAAAGCCTACAATACAACCTACAATAGATATAATATACTAGCAACATATAAAAAGAAATACATAAATAATATACAAAAATACAATAAGCTATGTGTGTGTGTGTTTGTGTATGTGTGTGTGTGTGTGTGTGTGTGTATTTGTATGCGTATGTATGTACAATTAATGAAAGGAGAAACAGAAGCTTATAGTGTGAGAAAGTGCTCCTTCACAAGGTGTTTAAACTGACGCAAAGTCCGGGCACGCCTCACCTCGATAGGCCATTCATTCCACAATCGAGCCGCTTGAACAGTATAAGATTTATCGAAGAAGGAAGAGGAATGTATAGGTATACTTAATTTAAGATTCTCCGACGATCTCAGAGACCTCGAATGTGTGTCACCGAGAAATTGAAAATGCTCTTTTAAGTAAAATGGGGTAGAAGGATTGAAAAGAATATTGTACAGTAAAGAAAGAATATGAGAGTTCCGGCGAAATCGAATAGAAAGCCATTTGAGCTTATTACGGAATTCAGTGACATGATCATATTTACGAAGACCAAATATGAATCTGATGGAAAGATTTTGAAGTCGCTCAAGCTTATCCAATTGTTCCTGTGACAGATCAAGATAGCTGACATCAGCATAGTCTAGAATAGGCAGAAGAAGGGATTGAGCAAGTGTAATTTTGGTAGCATAGGGCAAGAAATTACGAAACCGTCTGAGGGAACCCGCCGAAGCAAATAACCTGCGACTGACCATCTCCAACTGATTTGTCCAAGAGAGAGAACTGTCCAAGAAGATCCCCAGGTTCTTAACTTCTCGGGAGAAAGGAATATTTGTATTTAAGAAAGAAACCTGAGGAAGATTTGTCCAATCTATTTTGGAAACAGTACGCGCACTACCGATGACAGTCGCTTGCGTTTTGGATGGATTAATTAGCAGTCCAAACTTAGCGCTCCATTCGCTTATACAAGTTATATCCCGATTAACCAAAGCAATTGCTTTCGGTAGATGCTCGAGCGAGGCTTGAGTGTAGATTTGGAGATCATCGGCATAAAGATGGTAGGAAGAAGAAAGACTTAGAGAGATAGAATTTATAAATAACGCGAAAAGTAACGGAGATAAAACGCCCCCCTGAGGCACACCAGCAGCAGTGCAACACCATGAAGAGTAAGTATCCTCAAAGTGAACACGCTGGCGGCGTCCAAACAGGTAACTGTGTAGCCAGTCAACAACCGATGGAGATATGTTAAGAGAGCTGAGTACACCAAGCAGAATGTCGAAGTCAACCGTATTAAACGCATTGCTAAAATCCAGTAAGACAAGTACGGTTAACTTCCCAACCTCCATGCCCGACCTAATGTCGTCCGTAATATTTACACTTTTTACTTGTAGCGTGTTACTGGGGTAGACGGGCCTGTAACGAACCAACTATTCTTTAACTAAGAAACTTGACATTTCATGTAATTTGATGCCTGTAAAATATGATGGTACCAATTACCATAGAGCTGGAGGTCGGCGGTCCATCAACCTTACTAGTAAACATATCGAGTTGAGGGCTCATTAGATATCATTGTCCCTGAAGATGAGGACAAAAGTGATTAGAAGCGAGTTCATGGAGGAGGACATAGGATGGTATTTATCCAGAAAAGCTCCAGGAACAGGAATATTGTGCTAAAATCCCAGGACTTTCTACCGTCTAAGCCTATATAAGGGAAATTCAGTACAACAATAGTTTAAGGTCAAGGTCAGGACGTAGGACAGTTTTATCCTGGTAGTACTCGGGAACGGGAACTACTTATACGTTACAATTCCATGATTCCATCTTCTAAACCGTTGAACCTAATTCAGTCAAAATGAGTACAAAGAATCGAACCTGGAGTATTTGGGTGATCAATATGACTAGCAATGCCGAATCGAACCTGGGGTATTTGGGTGGCGAACAATTCGAATTCTAAGCATTGCAACAATAAACTTGGATTTTGGACGCATAGTTTAACGAATTCCTAGTAAAAACGACGATAACTGAGAGAATTCGGTGAGGTACTAATTGTTGTACAATATATGTGATGGCGCTAGTATACATTGTCATTGAACGTTGCGTTCACAGATGGTCAAACTATATTATACAAGCAAGTTGCGTGACTAACCTGCCACTCCCACAGAGCAAACGGTAACAGTAAGTGTACTGTGTTGCAGGCCCACGTTAGAGGAGATCCAGAGCTGGGGCCAGTCGTTCGACCGCCTCATGCGCAGCGCTGGTACGTAACGCGTGGCTCCCCTGCTACTGCTCACTTCCACTCACTCCCGCGCAGTGTTCATGTGGTACGTTTGGGTGTTTCAGCCGGGCGGAAAGTATTTCGCGACTTCCTACGCGGCGAGTACTCTGAGGAGAACATAATGTTTTGGCTCGCGTGCGAAGAGCTCAAGCGAGAGACAGACCCCGACGCCGTCGAGGAGAAGGCACGCTTCATCTACGAGGACTACATCTCCATCCTGTCGCCCAAGGAGGTGAGCCCCGCAAGCTCGTCCCCCCCCGCCCCCTGCGTCCTCTGACCGTGTACTGTTGCAGGTGTCGCTGGACTCGCGCGTGCGGGAGATCGTGAACCGCAACATGGTGGAGCCGACGCCGCACACGTTCGACGAGGCGCAGCTGCAGATCTACACGCTGATGCACCGCGACTCGTATCCGCGCTTCGTCAACTCGCCGCTGTACAAGACGCTCGCGCGTTTGTCCAGCGCCGAGCCGCCGAGCGCGCCCGCTGCAGCCACGGCGCATGCGAACTCCACGCCCAGTGCGCCCGGTGCGCCCGGTGCGGCCGGCGCGGCTCCTACGGCGCCCGCGGTGCCAACGCCTGCGGCGTCCCCGGCGCAACCCGTAGCCCCGGCACAGGCGCAGGCACCGAACGCGCAGTGACGTCGTCACACACCTCCTCACGTGTAAATAGACTCGATATACATTCATTTAAACGGGTACTAATTTTGTACATAGCTAGGTTAAGTGTCTCGAGTAGGAGCGGCGCGCGCCGCCGCGGCCACTTCGCTGGTCCACCGACCCGCGCGCCCCGCGCCCCGCGTCCGCGTCCGCGCCCCGCGCCCGCGCCCGCGCCCGCGCCCCGCGGCCGTTAGTGCGCGTCTAGTTAGAAGCAATAAAGGTGGACCAATTAAGTTTGCCGAGGAGTCAACGAATAAATCAATCAGTTAATGTAGTCCCTGCGTTTCATTTACCCTCCTTGTTCTCGCAAGCCCACATCTACTTAAAGTGGTGACGTCATTAATGTAGACGACACATTCCTTGTAGAACTGGTCATCCACTAAGGAGTCCTCGTCCAGAATAACAGTTAAACTCAGAATAGGTTCCGCTTGGCTTATTTTACAAAGTTACAATAATCAGGGCTCTGACAGTATGGCGGTTGAATTGACAGAAGTAGAACAAAGTGTGTGACTGTATTTATACTCTGGCGAGTAATATTTTTTCACAATTTCTAGTTTGAGTATTAAATTATGTGAGTCATAATAATTTTACACTGTAATTGACCAATAACTAATTAATTATTTATCAATTAATTTCAAGCTAATTAAACGTAACACACATTTTTAGAGACCTCTTTAGGGAGAATCTCTGATTGGGGTGGACTTAATTTGGTCCAATTTAACCCCACTAAGACACAAGTCTGTGTGTTTACCGCTAAGAAACTGCCGTTGGTCGTCTCTCCTCATTTTCAAAGCACCCCCTAACTGCCTCAGCCGGTATTGGAATACTTGGTGTCAACATTTCGAGCGACGTCCAGTTTTGCGGTCATTTAGAGGATAAGGCCAAATTAGCCTCGAGGAAGCTTGGTGTGCTCAATAGATCGAGGCAGTATTTCACCCCGACCCACCGCCTACTTCTATATAAGGCACAGGTGCGGCCCCACATGGAATACTGTTCTCATCTTTGGGCGGGGGCACCCCAGTACCAGCTTCTTCCTCTGGACCGCATTCAGCGGCGTGCCGTTCGGATTGTTGGATGTCCGGATGTTTCAAACCGGCTCGACACTTTGGCAATGCGTAGAGATGTAGCTTCATTGTGCATTTTCTACCGCTTATACCACGGGGAATGCTCTGAGGAATTGTTTGACCTGATACCTGCCGCATCTTTTCGTCATCGACCCTCACGACAGCATATGCATCCCCATCATATAGATGGTTGGCAGGCCACAACTGTGCGGTTCTCACTTAGCTTCCTGCCTCGCACAGCAAAACTGTGGAATGATCTGTCGTCGGCGGTATTTCCGAACCGATACGACCTTCAAACCTTCAAGAGAAGAGCGTAGGTACTCCTTTTTAAAGGGCCGGCAACGCACCTGTGACTCTTCTGGTGTTGCGGGTGTCCATGGGCGGCGCTGATCGCTTACCATCAGGTGATCCGTCTGCTCGTTTGCCTCCTATTGCATTGAAAAAAAAAAAACATTTCAAATACATAATTAAAGCCCTACAAAACCGTTGCATTGGTTCGACTGTGGCGTCGAGTCACTAGGCATTTAAATGATAGATATAGAAAGAAATACACAATTAAATGTACTTATTAATATTATATATTATACAGGAAACATATATACAATTTTAGACATTTTTAGAATTTTAGACATTTCTAGGTAATATGACTTTAATTTACGTTTGAACCTATTTGAATTTGTTTTACTGCTTGTCTGCCGGCAGACGATTCAGTAGATATGGATAGATATAGATTCTTTTTTAGTGTTCTATCACCAAAATAGTTGATGACTCTGGGTACTTCGTATCTACCAGCAGCCATAGTTCGTGTGTTATGATTGTTCTTTACATAAGACAACTTATGATCCTGAGTTTGGTTTTTTTATGGAATAACAGGAAAACGAGCAGATGGATCACTAATGGTAAGCGATCTGCGCCGACCGTCGACCGTCGACCGTCGACCGTCGACCGGTGCGTCGCCGGCCTTTTAAAAAGGAAAACGCTTCAAGAAAAGTGAAGGATCGAAGGTCGTATCGGTTCGGAAATACCGCCGACGACAGATCATTCCACAGTTTTGCTGTGTTAGTTATGTAGTTAACTAATAACTGACTTACGGTCTCGTAAACATGTGGTATATGTTTATAAGAAGGCGTACAGGAATCTGGGATTTGTGCTGCGTCAGACAAATGATTTCACGAATATCAGCGTATTAAGTATGAGGCTCTTGTGAGGAGTCATCTGGAATACAATGCGGCCATCTGGAGTCCGAGCGAAATAAAATATAAAACAATGCTCGAGCGGATACAAAAAAAATACCTACATCAGATTTATGTATTTAAAAATATATGGGATATATCCGGGATACCCGTTACTATATCCCACCTTATTCTGTCTCGGTATGGTGGGGTACTACAAATTGGAAATCAGGCGTGAAGTGGCATCTGCAACTTATCTTCTGAAGGTTTTAAGAGGTAACATACAAAACTCAGGTATACTTTCAGAGATAGGTTTTTGTATGCCGGGCGACTATGTGGCGCGAGGTGCTGGTGGTGCCACGGGCGCGCATCGGCCTGTTGGGGCGCGCGCCGCGCACTCTCACCACGGTGGCTGATGTCGTAGACATATTTAACTGTACACTGAGCGAGTTCACAAGGACCACTTACTCTATAGTGTGTAAGGAAATATAGTCTGCAGTTAAAATTTAAATAAGTTTATAGTTAAATAGAGGTAGTTAATAGTTTAGGAAGCATATTTTAAGTTCATTCACCGCTTCGGCACACGTGCGGTTCGGTTGTGTGTTATTGTTGCCTCGAAGCTGATAATTTTTTATACTTTCCCATTGCGATTGTTTACATCTTTGCGGCCACGCAATATACGCGTGCGCCGCACCAGTCGCATATTTTTTAATCCTACTACTTGTTGTTTTTATTGATGATGGACAACATTAACATAAGCGCATCGACGCGTTGCGGTACGCCTTTGCCTTCGTTAAATTTAGCTGATATGGATGCTATAGAGGATTGCGATGAAAGTGGAGAAAAGTTATTGAGAGTGGGAAAGAGACAGCGAGGGGACAGTAGTGAGGAAGAAAACTGGAAAGAAGTAAAGGGGAAGAAATCACGCCGAAGTAGTATTATCGTACAAGACAAATATGAAGTATATTTCCTACAAGGAACGTTTACCAAAACAATTTGCTTTAGCTCGTATCTTTAAAGACAACAACATAAAGAATATATGTCATGTTAAATATTTGAGCCCTTTCAAAATTCGTCTGCAGTTTGAGAGTGAATCAGATTCAAGGAAACTCTTTGAATGCGAAACACAATTTTTTTTTTTTTTTTTAAGGGGGGAAAAATGCCTGATAATGATAAAATAATGTATCAATATTGATGGAATGAGCAATATGAATTAATTGGTAGGTACATAGAGGTACATCAGATAGTGTAAGATAAGATGAAAAAATTTGAGGATCCTGATAAATGACATGGTAATGGCAGGAATCTCTTGCGGAGGCTGACGAAGGATATGCGCGCGAAGAATGTTTCTTCCTCAGAAGGTATCATGTAAGATCACCTAGCTATCGAACGTCCGTATATTGCTATTGGGCGTCCGTATCTAGCTATTGAACGTCCATATATAGCTATTGGGCCTCCGTATATAGCTATTGAACATCCACCTACTTCCTATCATGTAAGATTTGAGGAGTGGCTTGAGAGACAGAGACGATTTTTTTTCTTTTTTAAGTCTTTAACTGCCGACAAAAACTGTTAAAGGCTAATCCTCCGCTAGCGTCGAACAACATTGTCCGACACGGCAGCCGATGCGTTAAGGGGGGAAAATCATCAAATGACTTCTCCCGCCTGGGTGAGGCGGGAGGGAGTGTCAGACTCTTACTGACTAAAAACCACCCCGTTCCTTCTCCTGCACGTCGAGCCGGAGCCCCGGTTACCCGTTAGGTTCTCCGCGACTCCGAATCGGCATCGGCCGTATTGGGCCCCATCTGTGGTGGTCTGATGGCTCTTTGAGGCGCGCGCGGAACGCGACGCGCCGTACGCTCGGGTCTGTTTCTGGTCGGACGGGGAGCCACCCATGCTCGCCGTCCGCAGGCCCGCGCTTACGGTGGCCGGAGATCGTCTCGCGATCCCCGACGCCCGGTGTGTCCTTCGCGATGGCTGGGTTGCGAGGAGGCAGCGCTTCGCTGCCTCACGCGTCCCGCCTCCTCCTTAGCTAGCATGACTGCTTCGCAAAAGGAGGAGACCGCATCCCAGTCCCCCTCGCTCCGCATCATGGCCTGCACTAGGCCCGGACGCGAGAGGTCGCCATCGCCGATCACTTCCCTGAGGACACGGCGGTGCTCAGCCCACGAAGGGCATTCTCCCACCGTGTGTTCCACCGTGTCCTCAGAGCGGTCCTCGCAGTGATGACACCAGGGCCTTTCCTCCCGCCCCATCAGACACAGGTACCTCCCGAAACTTCCATGTCCGGTGAGGACCTGCGTCAGCCGGTAGGTGAGGACGCCGTAGCGTCTCTCAAGCCACTCCTCAAAGAGGGGACTTACCGCTGCGATGGCAGCGAGCCCAGCCCTCGGTTGCGACAGTCGTTGTTGCCATTCCGCCATGAGATCGCGCCGGAGCTCATCCCGCCACGCACCTATTTGGCGCGGCAGCGGGGTTTCGCCCCGGCGACGTGCCTCCGCGCGCATGCCGTACACGCGCGCGAGCACCTTCGCCTCCAGATCCCACGGCGGTAATCCGGCAAGGAGGTTCGCCGACTCTCCAGAGATCGTGCGGTATCCGCGGAATGCGAAACACTATTAGAGAAGGGATGGAGATTCCAAAAGGCAACAGAACTGTCCGTCTGCTACGGCCTTATTAAAGATGTGGACCTAGACCTCCCTGAAAATGAGATTATACAATACATTTCTTGCCCTTCTCCAGCCAAGCTCATATCTCTAAAAAGATTAAGCCGTCGCGACAGGAATGAAGGGGGTTGGTGCCCCAGCGAAACAATCCGTCTGTGCTTTGAAGGAGACTACCTACCCTCTGTCGTCCAGGTATGTGACATCCAGGTGAAAGTAGTGCCATACATTCACCAAGTGACTCAATGCTCCCAGTGCTGGAGGTTTGGTCATACCAGAAAAATGTGTCCTGCCAAAAAGGTGACCTGTCCTAAATGTTCTGGTCATCATGACAACTGCGATGCCTCGGTGTTCTCATGTGTGAATTGTGGTGGAAAACACATTTCGCTAAGCAGAACTTGTCCAATGTATAAAAAGGAACGAAAACTTAGGGAAATTATGGCTGAATTTAGATGCACATACAGAAAGGCCTTACAATGCTATGTTTCTCCCGAGCATTCTGGTATAATCGAATGCACAGACCCCAACTCATTTCCTCCCCTTCGAAAAGATACACCGTCGATCAAGATAGACTCCACGCCGCAGCTTCCCGTTCGTCCAACCTATGCCGAAACTGTCCAAACTAAAGCGACTATTCACAAAACGGAGTTAGGAGGGAAATCTTCCTATGGCCCTGGTAAGATAAGGCCTAAAACCAAGAAACAGTCTCCTGAAGAAGACCTGCTATTCTGGAGTTCAATGGAGGCTCAGAAGACAAAGACGGTATGTCTGATGATGGTATGGAGCAGAAAGATGTACCCCATTTCAGCGAGCTATTGTCCCGAATCAAAGAGGTTATCTTTATAAGTCAAGCCAGTGTTTCATCCAAGATTCATTCTGTACTTCAGTTGTGCCTAGAATGGTTTATGCTAGTGATGGTGAATTATGTTTCGGAATGCCCATGGATGAAATCTTTGTTGAGTGTGTTTATTTCGCAATCACTGTGATTAAATTAAATATCATTCAATGGAATGCCCAAAGTGTTAAACCAAAGTTACCAGACCTATTAGAAATTTTACGCCAGGAAAAAGTCCATATTGTTGCCCTTTTTTTTTTAAGGGGGGAAAATCATCGAATGACTTCTCCCGCCTGGGTGAGGCGGGAAGGAGTGTCAGACTCTTACTGACTAAAAACCACCCCGTTCCTTCTCCTGCACGTCGAGCCGGAGCCCCGGTTACCCGTTAGGTTCTCCGCGACTCCGAATCGGCATCGGCCGTATTGGGCCCCATCTGTGGTGGTCTGATGGCTCTTTGAGGCGTGGAACGCGACGCGCCGTACGAAGGGCATTCTCCCACCGTGAGTGAAACGTGGCTTGAACCTGACAGTCATTTCAAAGTAAGTTGTTATAATGTTTACCGTTCCGATCGAGATGACTCATACGGCGGAGTCGCCATACTTACTCATAAGTCGATTAAAGCCCAGCTTAGTCGTGTTCACATTAATAATAGTTACATTGAGTTAGTTTGTATTAGATTATTTAATTGTAACCCGATTGAGAATATTATTTCTATATATTGTCCACCTAGGATCGCCACTTCTCAACAAGATTGGGATAATATTTTATCTTTACGGAATTCCAAAACGTTAATTTTAGGGGATTTTAACGGCCATCACAACAGCTGGTCTTATAAAACAGAGGTCGGCTCATTTACGACGCACTTGTTGACAGTAATTATATTTTTCTGAATGATAAGTCACACACACGTGTTCGTTATGTAGATAACAATCTACAACAGTCGTCACCCGACATTTCATTCGTTTCTTTAGATATTGCTTTACAATTTAATTGGCAGGTATTGAACGAGAACTTAGGCAGCGATCATTTAATTATTAAAATATCTACCTCTAGTACCTGTGAGTCAGACGCTCCCTCAGTTATTAAAAGAAACTTTAAGGATATCGTACTCCCAGTCGGTTTGTGGACTCTCAAAGCGCCAAAAGTCTTTTAGAGACTTTATCCCCTGATTATGTATCTCCCTTATCACACGTGGGCAATAATAATCCTATCTTAGAGTGTGACATCTCCATGCAGGAGCTTGAAAAATGTATGAAAAAGAAGGATACATCTCCTGGATGTGACGATATTTCATATTCTATGGTTAAAAACTTACCCCCTGTAGGCAAACGCGTGCTATTAACTTTATACAATAGTTTTTTGGTCAACAGTTTCGTCCCCTATCAGTGGCGTGAAATATATATTATCCCTATTCCAAAACCTGGGCGTGACCCCACTGACATTTTATCACTCCGCCCTATTTCTTTATTATCGTGCATTTGTAAAATTTTTCATTACATTTTATATCGACGGCTAGAATGGTTTCTTGAGAAAAACTGCTCTTTTTCAGAAAGCACTGGGATTTCGTATCTAAGTTCTCTAATTAACAAAATACATATAGGTTTCTCCAAAGGTATATCTACCTTAGGTTGTTTTGTGGATCTAAATAATGCGTACAATAATGTTAATAACTCTGCCCTTAATTAATATGTTAGATAAGCTTCAAGTTGGGTCTAATATTTGTAAATATTTATGGAACTTTCTACATGAAAGAAGGCTCAATATCAGTACATTTTTAACCTGAAACACAGGCTTGTACCTAGTTCAGGTTTCACATATTTTTTAGACTTTGTTTAGATATTAAGATTTATTTTGTAATCTGGCTTTTTACACCAAATAAACATTTTATTTATTATTCCCTTTATTTATTTTTATACTTGATTTAAATATTTTTAAATATTTCATTATATGTAAAAAAAAAAACATTTAAAAATATAAAAAGCAGTAGCCCACCGGTAACGGGAGAAATCCAAGCTACCGGTGGTCAGGGCTCCTGAGAAAGGAATTTCCGAACAATACGCGCCGTGTCCAGAAGTACTGCTTTCTTTATTTATTTATTATTATTATTATGTCTTTACTATTCACGGGACCACAGGGTCCCGGTCATTTGGGAGGCGTACGAGGGGCCGAAGCCAACTGCGCAGAGGCCCTTTAGACAACTTTAATCTAAATGTAATGGAGACACAAACCGGCGACTTGCACTATGGAAATACACCCAAGGATAGTCCCCGGTTAGTGTAGGACTATTGTGAATAATGGAAAAAAAAGGTAGGGCTATGGATGGGTTGCTGTGGACCGCTGTCTCCGCCTCGCCAACTCACCGTCCGGGCCCCGGGAATGGTTGCTAGATATAGCAACATAGGGGCAACGAGAATGTGAGTGGCTGAAGGGTTAAGAAACTGCCACCGCTTTCTACTCAGATCATCTGCTCCAGCCGAAGCCTCCTGCATCCCTGGCCCACTCGCGACTTACGAATAGTTTCTTACCCTCCGAGTAGGATCACTGCTCTCGCGACTCCACTCTGGACGGCCAATGAAGGCAAGCCAGAGGTGGGAGACCTGTTCCTTGTCATCGTTCACTCCAGCCAGCCAATTAAGGCAAGCCGGAGAAGAAGGAACGGTGACTTCTCCCTGGAGCACTCGGGATGATGGTAGCCCGCGGGATCGCTAATGCCCGTCACCTCAAGGTGCCCTGCGGGCTTATTATTAATATTAATATTAAGTCGGGAAATATTGTTATTAATAGGGTTTCAGGGCAAGGTTTGGCTCAGGGCGACCTATTGTCACCTTTATTATTTAATATAGCTATTCTAAAAATTTGTAATAACCTGCAAAACAATGTTCACATAAGCCAATATGCAGATTTTGTATTATGTGTTCAGTGTTCGTCCATTCAAGAAGGACAATTTAAATTACAATCAGCCTTAAATTTGATGGAATCGCTATTAACTAACGTAGGCTTAGATATTTCTCCATGTAAAAGTAAGATTTGTCTTTTTAATAAAGGTTTTCGTAGATCAGACATTAACATATGTTTAAATGGGTCGTCTTTGGAGGTGTTTGATAACGTTCGTTATTTAGGAATATGGTTAGACAGAGGTCTTCGTTGGAAGAAACACATCAACGAAATTTGTAATAAGATAGTTAAATTGATTAATACCTTCAAAGTTCAAAGTTTTAGCGGGACCTGGTCGGGGTATCCATCCCATTCACCTACGGCGGATATACATATATATATGTATATTGCCCTTGTTCGTAGTCGAATAGATTTTGCAAGCTTCTTATTTGATCATTGCGCCGATACACATTTAACTAAGCTTGATAGATTACAAAAACTTGTGTCTACGATTGATTGGTGGGTTCATTAAAACTACTCCGATCCATGTTATGGAGTCCGAGTTACTGTTGCCCCCGTTATGTGTGCACCGTAGATATCTGGCTGGCAAATACTATTTGAAATCAAAATCCAACGATTTTCCTATTATGAGAACAATTACTACATTAAGTGAGCTGTGTGACAATTTCTATTGGAGGCGTAAGAAAATGCCTCTCTTAGTTACGTTTAATTATATTTTAAAGCATGAAACTATTTATTGCAATAGACAATTAGATATGTTCTCCATGGAAACTTGGGTCAGCAATATGGACACTTCCTATATTAGACCTAACTTAGTAAGTATTGATAAACCTAAACATGCCTACAACTCATATAATTTAAGGACCCAATGTTGTAAATCACTTAATGAACAATACTCTGACTTCTACCACATCTATACTGATGGTTACGAATATGGTGCGAATTACTCTGGCGCAGCATTTTTGGATCCACAAACAGGCACTTCAATGAAATTTAAAATATCCTCAAACTTGTCTATAATGCATGTGGAATTAATTGCTATAGCGGAGGCGTTGGCGTATATTAAATCGTTAAACGGGAATCGCTTTGTGATCTTTTGTGATTCGAAAAATTCATTACTTCATTTGATTAAATGTTCAACGCCATTCAGAGGACTCCCATTGGCCTATTCTATTTTAAAACTATTCGGTGAAATTGTCAACAACCACAAAACGATTATATTACGATGGATTCCCTCTCACATTGCACTGAAATATAACGAGGCAGTCGATGGCTTAGCTAATGAAGCTAGATCTGATGGACAGTCTTATAGCTGCTTACCTTGGCATACCGAATTACTCCCTATAGTCAGAAATTACTGTTTTGAATTTTGGTCGGAATATTTTGATAAGAGGTCGCTAGCAAAAGGAATTTGGCGTAGAACAATCCAACCTTCACTGCCACGTTCGCTATGGTTCAGTGTGAGCGGGATGCAAAGACAAGTACTTGTGACGGCTTTGAGGCTTCGATCTGGCCATATTCCCTTGAATAATTTTGGATTTCTTATGCGTAAAGTTGATTCACCTAATTGTAGTCTATGTGGAGTGATAGAAGATGTCTATCACATGTAATATGAATGTAGTCGGACGTGGCCACAAAGACGGTTAACGTTTGGGGACAACATTATTGATGTTGGTTTTTATAACAGTATTCTGTCTTGTCCATTATCGGAAGGGGCTAAGAAGCTTCTCAAAATTATTATTATAGGCTTAAGGTTGAGGGTAGGCTAGATTTATGTTAGTATAATTTATTGTTAATTCTATCTGTATCCAATCATGGGGGTGACATTTTCTCTATTGAAAAAACCCTCTTATTTAAAAAATAATAATAAAGATTAAAAAAAATATATATATTTTAAGTTACTATGTCGAATTAGGTTAAGTTATCTGTAATGGCAAAGTAATTGGATTAAATAAATAAATAAATAAAAGATATTTATGTTTGAAAGTAATCGGTAGAATTTTGCATATTTTAAATAATTTTCTATAGTCTCTTTTACAGCTGCTTTGCTGCTTTGCAAAGCAGCAATTCTTTAGCTTTAGCTTTAGTAGCAAAAAAAAATTGGAGAAATTGAGCAATTCTTTCGCTACTAAATTATGTATGAAATTATTTGATACTAGTAATCTGAATAAATTCTACAATGATTTCTTTGAGATGTTAAAGAAGGAATTTAACAATATTTTGCCAATAAAAAATAAAGATATTAATACCAAATTTGTATTTAGCGATTGGGCAAAGGTATTCGCAAGAGTAGGGACAGACTTTTTGAACTTTATGGAATGAAACCGTACAAAAACGTACCCCAATTTCACCAGCATGTAACATCTTATTCAAAAACCTTTAAAATAGTATGCAGAGTGGCGAAACGTCTTTAAATATATTAGTAATAAAATAAAATCGTCTGATGATAAGATAAAAACTACTTGGAAAGTTATACACAACGAGACTAGGTAGGAAAAGATTAAGAAACTCAGAATTTAATTTTAATACCGAAAGGGGTCAGATTTCATCAAACGTAACTAGATGTAGCCCAGGATTTTGATTTTTTTTTAACAACATTCCTATTAAAATAAAACCGGGGACATTAGTGATAAGAATAATTACAGACCGGTTTCATTGGCTACTATTATCTCGAAGGTGCTTGACGGTTTGCTTGACACTCAGCTGGACAATTTCATCCATTTACACGACAATCAGTTTGGTTTCAAATCCGGTCTGTCCACGGAGGCTGCGATACTGTGTCTAAAGCAAACTGTGAAGTATTATACTGATAGAAGTACGCCTGTCTTTGCCTGCTTTCTGGATCTATCGAAGGCATCATTAGTCAGCATTATGCTGTAAAGCATGGTTTAGTTTACAACACGAAGAAAAGCGAGTGCATGGTCTTTCGGGCCAAGAAGAGATGTCCGGCTCCGATACCAAAAATAATTCTAAATGGACACCCTCTCAAGAGAGTAGATACTTTTAAATATCTTGGACATATTCTGACCTCAGACCTGGAAGACGATGCTGATATTGAGCGGGAGCGTAGGGCGCTGTCTGTTCGTGCGAATATGATAGCCCGTAGATTTGCAAGATGTTCGGAGAATGTCAAGATAACCTTGTTTAGAGCATTTTGTACGTCTTTCTATACGGGGGCTTTGTGGTTGAGATATACGCAGAAACAGTACAGCGCTCTGCGTGTTCAATACAATAACGCGTTCAGGATGCTCTTGGGGCTGCCTCGCTTTTGTAGCGCATCGGGTATGTTTGCCAGCGCACGGGTAGACTGCTTCAACACAATCATGCGCAAGCGGTGCACGTCATTAGTGAACAGGGTGCGGGGCAGCCGCAATAGTATCCTGAGCGCCTTTGCTGAACGTTTTGACTGTCAGTACATGAACCACTGTTGTATGGTTCATGTACTGGCTAATGTGAAATTATTGTTTTGAGTTGGGAGATTATTTTAGTGATGACTGACTTGTGATTGTGATTTTTGATATGTGATTTTGACTTTTATATTGTATTATGGTTTGTAAATGATCTATGTAATTGATTGAAATAAATGGTAATAATAATAATAATAAGCCCGCAGGGCACCTTGAGGCGAGGTGACGGGCATTAGCGATCCCGCGGGCTACCATCATCCCGAGTGCTCCAGGGAGAAGTCACCGTTCCTTCTTCTCCGGCTTGCCTTAATTGGCTGGCTGGAGTGAACGATGACAAGGAACAGGTCTCCCACCTCTGGCTTGCCTTCATTGGCCGTCCAGAGTGGAGTCGCGAGAGCAGTGATCCTGCTCGGAGGGTAAGAAACTATTCGTAAGTCGCGAGTGGGCCAGGGATGCAGGAGGCTTCGGCTGGAGCAGATGATCTGAGTAGAAAGCGGTGGTAGTTTCTTAACCCTTCAGCCACTCACATTCTCATTGCCCCTATGTTGCTATATCTAGCAACCATTCCCGGGGCCCGGTCGGTGAGTTGGCGAGTCTCCGCCTGCCATTTTTACGTGTAAAAATTACATTGTTTCGGCAGGTGCCATAGTCATCCATAGTTCCCAATTTACCAATCCACAGTAACCCATCCATAGCCCTACCTTTTTTTTTTCTATTATTCACAATAGTCCTACACTAACCGGGGACTGTCCTTGGGTGCATTTCCATAGTGCATACAGGGATAGTCGCCGGTTTGTGTCTCCATTACATTTAGATTAAAGTTGTCTAAAGGGCCTCTGCGCAGTTGGCTTCGGCCCCTCGTACGCCTCCCAAATGACCGGGACCCTGTGGTCCCGTGAATGATAAAGACATACATAATAATAAAACAACTGAACATTTAAAGTCATCAGCAAACCTCTCTGTAACTTTGCTTAAGAACAACATAGAATCACGTCAATACGACTTTAGTTTTCGATACACGAATCCTCTAGAAATTATAAAAGTTTTTAAAGAAATTAAGACCAAATCAACGGAGGATCTTTGGGGCTTATCGGTAATAGTTTGCAAGTCACTTATCCAAACTGTAGCGCCATATCTGGCTGTGATTTTCAATAAATGTGAAGATGACGGTGTTTTCCCTGATTTAATGAAATATAGTAAGGTTATCCCATTATTTAAAAGTGGTGACACTAAAAAACCTAACAACGATAGACCAGTGTCTGTTTTGCCGGTTCTCATCAAAGTCTTTGAAAAGTTGATGCTGTCTCGGATGCTTCATCATTTTAATAAACATTCCATCTTTCACCAACAACAATACGGTTTCACTAAAGGTCGTTGCACAACTGAACCGCGCCGGTGTCACTTTGATTAAGGAAATATTGGTGTCTTTTGTGACCTCTCAAAAGCATTTGATTGCGTTGACCACGAAACACTTTTGCTGAAATTAGATCACTACGGGATAAGAAACTCTGTGCTCCGTCATATGAAATCTTATTTAGAAGAAAGATAGTTAAAGGTTCATGTTAACGGTATTAACTCACAGGGCTCTGGGATGAATATGGGCATTCCTCAAGGTTCAATATTGGGTCCCTTTCTCTTTTTAGTCTAAGGTATATACGTGATTTGCCATTTATAGTTAAAAATGAACAAGGAATGGTGCGTTTGCAGATGATACATCATTAATTTTTAAAATAGATCGACGTACAAATAATCTTGACGACGTAAACAGCTCCATTCTTCAAGTGCATAATTGGTTCACCATTAATAATCTAGCTCCATTCTTTTTCTCATTAAGTATGAGAAAAAAACAAAATGTATTAAATTCAGTTTACCAATCGTGCGTAGTAACGATTGTGATATTGTTTTGAACGGTCAAAAGTTAGAATTTGTCGACGAGACAGTATTTTTAGGCATTACGTTAGACAATAGGCTACAATGGGGTCCGCATACAAAGGCGCTTTCGGGGAGATTGAGCTCAGCTGCTTTTGCGGTTAGACAGATTAGACAGCTCACGGACGTGGATACGGCAAGGCTTGTCTATTTTAGTTACTTTCACAGCATTATGTCGTACGGCATTTTGTTGTGGGTTCGAGCTGCAGAAATAGAATCAATAATTTTATTCTACAAAAGCGGGCTATCCGAGCAATATATAACTTACGCCGTTGCGAATCGCTGAGAGAATTGTTTAAACTGTCAAACACCAAGCGGTCACCGGTGACCGCAACCTGTTTATCCTAGGTATGGTCGGATATAATGAACTGAGGGTCAGGAGGGAACTCACACTCGTAACCTATATCTTTTCGGTGGTTTGGCGGGTGATACATAATGCGGATATTTTGGCCAGGGTAGGGTTGTGTGTGCCGGACGAGTATGCGACGCGTCGGCGACGACCGCGCCTACTGGCGGTGCCGCGAACGCGCACTAAGTTACTGAGCGACGCGCCTCTGACGCGCGCACTGCGCACGCTCAACCTCATAGCTGAAGACGTTGATATGTTTTATTGCACTCTGAGTGAATTCACTAAAGTGGCACTTCGTAGCATTTGTTATGGTTAGTTAAAAATTTAGTTTGTAATTTAGATATAAGAGGCCTCAATATCGATTTGGATAAGTCTGTAAGGATATTGCTGGGAATAAAGTAAAATAAAAAAAAATATTGTTCTATAATTGTGTCTATATGTATAGACGGTACTTGACGAGTTAAAATGATAAATATTTTAACGGTACCCTGTCAATATATATACGAAAATATAATGTATGTAAGGAAAAATAGGCAATTGGTTGAAAAAAGAAGCGATAGACACAATTTTAATACTAGAGGCAAAAATAAGTTAGCTATACCGCAATTCAGACTGTCCAAAGTACAGAAATCCTTTATGGTTTTTTTTTAACGATTAGACCAATTAGAGATCTTTGAGTGAGCATGACAACTCCAAGCTGACATAAATGCAATCTACTAGTCTAATTTGATTTAATTAATTACAGGGCTCTCACATTTACAATAAATTGTGCAACGTTTTAAACTACCTCTATACAAATATTTAAGCAACATGATTATATTATTACACAAATAGAATTCATTGAACATCACTGTGTTTCATGTATTATCCTGCGGAGCCGGACCAGCCTGCCTCCAAGCACTTTTATCCTCTATATAATCATTTAGTTTGTAGTATGCTTGTGTACATAACGTTTTTTAATACATAGTTTAAATTTTCTTTCATTTCGATGCAGTATTTCTTGGGGGATTTTGTTATAACATTTAACACCGATTCCCATGAACGACTTATGTACTTTTGACAATCTAAAAAACGGCGGACTTAATCTATTCTTATGTCTAGTTTCATAATTGTGTCTGTCAGACACTTTACTAAATAAATGTAGGTTTTTCCTAACATACATAATATTTTCATAAATAAATTGACATGGAACGATCATAATATTGATCTCCCTAAACCTTTCTCTGAGAGATTCGCGACGACCTAGGTTGTATATAGCTCTGACGGCGCGCTTCTGCAAGACAAAGATAGACTCAATGTCAGCAGCGTGTCCCCACAGCAGAATGCCATACGACATGATGCTATGGAAGGAACTGAAGTACACCAGTCTTGCCGTGTCTATATCGGTTATCTGACGGATTTTCCAGACAGCATAAGCTGCAGAGCTTAATCGTCCCGCTAGAGATGTAATATGAGGACCCCATTGTAATTTGTCGTCTACAGTAATTCCCAGGAAAATAGTCTCTTTTCTGGTTAGGTATTAAATGCTATAATAAAATACCAAATAGCATACTAGATCTCAATGAAAGTAAATTTAAAACATATATTAAGCGCGAATTATGTAATCAAGTTTACAACACGCTCGCACGCGACAGATTATCTTGAAGATAAGAATTCTTGGCAGCATGTTGGTTCTCAAATGTAGTCAGTAGTTAAATTCCAATAGTAGGTAATTTAATACATGATTTAATACTTTAATTCTAATGTAGACAATCTAGTTTCCTTATGGCATCGAGCATTTCTTTCTTTATTGAAACAAAGAATTTCCTTTTTCTTGTATAGAAGCACTATTTCGATGGATTGTCAGTATGCATATGTGAGCACCATGTTAGACTTTAAGATTTTTATTTTTTTTATTTTAGTAAGTTATAAGTATAATACGTCAAGCGTCTCTTTGCATTGTTCTTACATATGCGTATAGTATTGAAATATGTATCAGAGCCATTGTAGAACATATTTTTTTTAAAAGAGTAACGAATGGAATTTCTTGCTCGTTCTTCTCCATTCGAATCTACATTTTGGAATGAGTACCTAGCTTCACCTAGTTTCACTGACGGACTGACTGACAGACTATTTTTCATTTTGTATTTGTTGACGTTTCAAAAGTACCAAACTATGACTTTGACTTTGACATTGAAGAGGCATGATTATGTTCCGGTAACTCGGACAGAATGTGGGTGAAGATGATATCGTGTAAATAGGAAAAGCGTTTAGAAATTCATCACTAAGTTACTTATAATCACAAGGTACAGTAACAGGGCACTAAGCGAAACGTAGGACAGTTCCGTCACAACGTTTGCACCCGGTGGCGACTCGAAATGAAGTGACTAGTGAGCTCTGCCGAGTGCGACGCATGCATTGCATTCAGATGTTTACTATTGTGATGTTGTCGCTGTTGCTCGTTCAAACATAATAATTAATTATATTAAGTTTTTCTGTTAAATGTAAGAAACGCATTATCAGTTGTTTATCTAGTTGTGTAGTAATCTGTACGTTCATTATCGGTATCACGTGTCCATTGACTTGGGTTTACAGTAAGCAGAGATTAAAGCAAATCGATCGATCACCGGCGCACGTCAGGTATTTAGGGCGCGCGCTGGCAGCGTTCACTGCTACTGTACTTGCTGAGCGGTGGCCCGTGGTGTGTGGGTCTTCATATATACATATATCAAGTCATGAATTACAAGCTAACTGCCTATTTGGCCGAATGTTCGCTAGCAGAATTATCATTTCTAGTTTAAGCCTCCATAGACCTGTTTGGCCACTTATAATCCATAACAATCCACATACGTGCAAAGTTCTTATCAATACAACTTGTATGTACCTCGACCATACACGCGGTAGTTACTGTAAACCATTGAAGAGTTCCCTTAACAATTAAGTCTTATTGGATGATTTTCCCCCCTTAAAAAAAGATGAGTAGATATAGTAATTCGACAACAGTAATGTAGATCCGACAGTGTTAATAGCTACCGTCGTTCTTTTTGTTTACAAATTAAGTAAGAATGTTCAATAATTAACCGAGTCATTTAAATGAAGTAAGTCATCAGCCTGTATTTATGTGCTCGCTGCTGAGCAAAGCTCGCTTCTCATATCGAGAAGGTACACGCTTGCTTAAGACGGATTGGCCTGTGTCACCTTTGTTCAGGGGTCTTCAAAATGTTTTCTTTCACAGTATCTCAGTGATATTTAAATAAAAAGTACCAACATTACTATAAGTTACATTTATTTTTTCGAATCAGCGTCCTTACGCTCGAGGATCGCCTTGTTATTGGAGCCACCACGACGTCTATTGCGAGGTATTTTTCTAGTATTTTAGGCACTGCTCAGCCAGCACAACGTACAACTTTGTTTGCTATCCGGCTTATGGCACGTGCGCGCTATGAGCCCCATCTTTTTTCTCTATCATATCTCCATCATGAACCACTTCCCTACTTAACGTAACGCGTGACGGCTCATCTAATTTGACAACAATTAATTTTAGCACGGAATGCTAAAATTAATCCGATGGTTGATAACATTATCATGCGGCGTGCCTATATATTGCGGACGGTGCTCCGGGGCCCGACAAGCACACGCGATGCAGAGCAGCACGCACGGTGAGTGTCGCCGCCCGCCAGCTGGAGCTCGCCACACTCGGCGCCCGAGGATGACCGCTGAACATCTGATATTATTGAATCGTGTATACAACTAGCTAGCTGAGGGCAGCCTGCGCCCCGCGGGTCGGGCGCCGCTGCCAGTGTCGCTGCGCACGGTATAGTAGAGCGCTGTTGCAGGTGGCGCTCGCACGGGGGATTCTGCCACTCCGAGCCGCGACGATGTGACGCTGCGCGCACGGTGCCAGGGTAGGTACGAGTGATTCGGTGCGAGTTGCGTCCCTGCTCCTGCTACCGACAATTTTTGTACAAAGAAAGATGTCCACTGCTGGACAGAGTTTGCCATAGACGTTGGTTCGCTCGCCACTCAGCGTCTCGTCGCAGCGATAATCGAACAAGTCGGAACCGTATACTCCTACAATATGCAGTGTACCTTACAATTAAAATATATCCGTTTAATCTGTGAAATTGTTTTACTTGGGTTGTTGTGAATGTCACAAAGTTTAGGTACTTCAATGAAAACGTTTAAACGCACAATTTTGTTCATCATCTTTACACACGCGCAAAGTAATTGTCAAAGTCAAAGCATTTATTTTAATTATTTATCCTTACCTAATGCACTTGTGAAACGTCAAAAATTGAATAGTCCGTCCGTCCGTCCGTCAGTGAAGGTAGGCGATCCAACGTGTAGTTTCGAATGGAGAAGGACGAGCGAGAAACCATCGTTACTCTTTTAAAAAGTAATGTCTTTGACAATCACATTGATACACTATCTGATCCTTTGAATGTACGTTGTAGGTATACGTATATATGAGAACGATGTACCCAACGACAATACAACGTCAAGAATTAATTGACTATGGAACTCCTGGAATAAAAAAAAGCTATGAATGATTGTTTCAAATATGGTGTCCACGCCCACCAACATCTTTATAACAATTATTTGACCATGAAAACATGTACCTGTAATATGACAAGGGCACCAACAGAAGCCCGTGGAGAAATACAATTTACTATTATTAAAAAAAGGAAAAAAAGAACAGGGTGCCCACATATGTACATACACTTATAATTTGAAATAATGTTACCTACTATACAATCTAAGGGAACCTTTGTATCAACTTACGATATTCATGTTCGTTATGTATTATAAGATCAAAGTGTTATTTTTATGTTAAGAAATTATGTCATTGAGAAGGACATTCCGTCAATAATGTCCTTGGTGGGCGGTATGTTGATGACCAAAACCCAACACTAACGTAACGAAACCATAAAATTGATATTGATTGATTAGTTCAATTTTTGTAACTAGATGGCGTTGCCGCGATTAAAATCAAGCTATGGTTTCGTTACAACGGCTTGCTTAAGACAGTAATTTTTTTTGTATGTATTGAGATCAACCAGAACAAATATATTATGAACCAGCAGTTCAAGCACTAATACGAAGTTTCAATTAAACCCTATTAGTAGCTACAATAGGCCACGTTACTTCGGTAATTAACAGCTGGTGATTCCCTTTTGAAGGAGTTGACGGCCTTAATCAATCTAATGCTCTCCGGCAATGTGAACGAATCCGTCATCGATGTCTTATACGGGGCTAACTTATGTGCTCTGCGTAAGAAGGATGGCGGTATTCGTCCCATTGCTGTAGGTTGTACATACAGGCGTATCGCAGCCAAAATTTGCTGCGCCTATTACAATGAGTCTTTGGCCAGCAAATTCCAGCCCTCACAACTAGGCTTTGGTTGCAAAGGGGGCTGCGAGGCTGCGGTACATGCCCTATCCACATTTTTAAACAGTAACCAAGGTGAGGTCGTCTTAAAGGTTGACATTAAAAACGCCTTTAACTCCGTAAGCAGGGACGCCTTGTTGACTGAAATTCTAAAAGAAATCCCCAAAATTTACAGTTTTCTTTGGCAATGTTATAGAAACCCTTCAAAATTACTGTATAAGGACAATTTAATAGAATCGGTTGTTGGTTGTCAACAAGGAGACCCCTTGGGCCTGCCATTTTTAGTTTAGCTATAAATCCTATTATTCGTGAACTAAATTCCAAATTTAATGTATGGTATTTAGACGACGGAATTCTAGGAGGTGACGTTGACATTGTTTTAAAAGATTTGACTATATTAAAAGAAAAACTGAGTTCTATTGGCCTTGACCTAAATTTATCAAAATGTGAACTATACATTCCTGACTCTACAGACAGACTAACGACTCTAGCAAAATTTAATCAAATAGCTCCAAATATCAAAATTATTGATAAGTACTCACTTCACCTCCTAGGTTCACCAATATTCGATGAATGTTTTCCTAAATTCATCGAGGACAAGATACAAAATTTCAATCACATTTCGGATAGATTACACAAAATCAACACACATTCGGCTTTCACCCTAATTCGGTACTGTTGTTTTGGACCAAAATTTACTTATATTCTCCGCGCTTCACATCTATGGAAACATTCACACATTTTAGAAAACGTAGACAAAATTATCAGACACACATTGTCATCCATACTTAATGTGGCTTTGGATGACCGAGCTTGGCAACAAGCTACTCTTCCTATTCGCATGGGAGGGCTCGGCGTCCGCAAAATTTCAAGTATTAGTTTATCAGCTTTTCTGTCTTCGGTCCACAGTACCTCTGAATTGGTCAGGAAAATTCTTTCTTCGTCACTGACAAGTTTTGAGGTGCCGTGTTTGACTGATGCAGTGGAAGCGTGGAAAATGGCTTGCCCACTTACGGATTTACCTGTTCACCCGTCTTCTCAGAGACAGTGGGACGTGCCGCTGTGCAGTGTTATTCGTGAGTCTTTAATCAACTCGTCTCCTAATACTGCAGAGCGAGCTCGCTTATTGGCTGTGGGAGAATGGGAATCAGGATTGTGGCTTCAGGCACTCCCGTCACCCTTCATAGGTACTATGTTGGATGACATAACGGTCCGCCTAGCTGTATGCCTACGTTTAGGTGCTCCTTGTGTTTCTCCGCATTATTGTCACTGTGGAGAAAGAGTCGATGGCTTGGGACACCATGGTCTTTCTTGTTGCAGAAGTGCAGGCCGCATAGCTCGCCATGCCAGCATCAACGACATCATTCGTCGTGCTCTTACCTCAGCCGGTGTACCAGCCGTATTAGAACCTAATGGTTTGGTACGTGATGACGGCAAAAGACCAGATGGTATGTCGTTGCTGCCTTGGAAGATGGGTAGGCCTTTGGTGTGGGACGCGACGTGTGTAGACACCCTTGCGCCATCACATCTTTTAAGCACCGCTGCATGCGTTGGTGCAGCTGCTTCCGCGGCAGAGGCCCTCAACCGGCGTAAATATTCAAATCTAGTGGGTAACTACTGTTTTGAGCCGTTTGGGGTCGAAACACTTGGGCCATGGGGTCCCAGTGCACACTCTGTGTTTAAAGACATCGCCCGTAGGCTAATCGACTCTACACGTGACCAGAGGGCTGGCTTTTTCTTCGGACAGAAAATAAGCATTGCCATTCAACGTGGCAATGCTGCCAGTCTTCTGGGAACTTTCCCCTGTGATAGTGATGCGGACGAATACTTTGACGCCTAAATTAAGGGTATAATTTTTGTTGTTTTCTTTTACTTTCTTTTTATTTAATAGTTGTAGTTAATTTTAAGTTGTAAATATTTATGTAGTTATATAAATTATGATAATTTCCTAAGCATATTCTCGATTACAAAATAAATATCCTATTATGTTTATTACATTTAAATCACTTGTTTATTAATTACACCAATGTATATGTGAAACAATATTACAAATTCTCAATATCTTTATTTTCATTATCTGTGATTGATGTCCATTTGCCTTCAACTCGTTTTAAATGTACTACGTTTCGTCTTAATGTCTGTCCAGTCTCTTCATTCCTAACTGTCACATCTCCACCACTACGATTTTCCACAACATGTGGTGTAGGGTTGTAATTTAACCTTAATTTATTGGATTCCATTTCTTTGACGTATACTTTGTCTCCTTCTACTAGTTGACTTTCTTTTGCACGCCTTTTCTTATCACCATATTCCTTTCCTCTCTCCTTCTGCTCTTTATCTTTATCTCTAACTTCAGAATCATCTACAAGTTCTCTTTCTCTTATTGATGGAATTTTATCTCGACACTGTCTCTTGAAGAATAGCTCTGAAGGAGATTTTCCCGTAACTGAATGCGGAGTAGCATTATACATTAGAAGATATTCGTAGAGACTTTCTCTCAGATCATTCTTTTCTATGTGTCCTATTTTCAACCTTTTTAAAATATCGTGATTCTGCCTCTCAACTTCTCCATTCTGCTGAGGCCAATAGGGAACTGTATTATAAAGAGTAATGTTACATTCTTGTAAGAATGATCTGAATTCGGTGCTGATAAATTGGCGGCCGTTATCAGCAGTAATGCTGACAGGATAGCCCAATCTACTAAACATTTCTTTAAGGATCTTGATAATCTGCGAACTCATGATAGATTTTGTAATTTTGATTTCTTTGTATCGACTGTAGTAGTCAATAATCACCAAAAGATAATCATTGCTGGGCAATGGACCTAAAAGATCAATAGCTACATCCACCCAAGGTGCTGAAGGTAATTCACGCCTTTTCATTGGCATTGGCGGATTTGGTGCACCTACTAAGGTGCATCCCTTACAACACTTAACAACGTTTTCCGCGTCTCGATCTATTCGTGGCCACCACACTTTAGATCTTAGTCGACCTTTCATCGCTGCAATCCCAGGATGCCCTTCGTGCGCAGAATCTAACACTTCCTTTCGTAGTGAAACAGGTATCACTATGCGATTGCCTCTTAAAAGAACATCATCATAGAAACATAGTTTCACTTTCAAAAATTTTGTATGCTTTAACGTTATCCTCCCAAATATTTTTATAGATACCGTTCTTCACGTTTTTGATTTCTAAATCCTTAACCGAATGTTCAAAAATATCGTACATGGAAACAGCCTTTGGTCTGGCTTGTTCAACAATTTGGTAAACATGCTGATCCTTTCCTAAATAAGAGGTAGTATTTTGATGACCAAGACGTGACAGTGGATCAGCAATGTTTGATTTGCCAGATTGATATTTAATTTTGTATCGATAAGATTGCAAACGCAAAACCCATCTTTCCATGCGAGCACAGGGTTTAGATCTGGCCCCAAATATAACCTCTAAGGGTTTATGATCGGTTATCAGATCAAATTCTTTTCCATATAGGAAGATGTCAAAATGTTCAACAGCCCAAACCAAGGCTAGCGCTTCTTTCTCTGTCTGACTGTACCTTCGCTCGCAATCAGTTAACGTTTTATTGCCATAGGCTATAATTCGTGGACCTCTAGACTTTATTTGTACCAAAACTGCTCCAATGCCCACCGGACTGGCATCGGCAATCACTTGTATTTTATCTTTCACGCTATAGTACCCAAGAGACTTTAATTGTGATAAGTCCTTTTTTACTAAGTCAAAAGCTTCTTTCTGTTCTTTTTTCCAATATTCCTCTAACCCAGCATTTTTGCCTAATTTTTTCCGCAATAGTGGTTTTAACGGTTCTGTAGTTGTTGCTAGGTTAGGTATCCATTTATTAATACAATTTATTAAACCCAAAAAGCTCTGTAGTTCTTCAATCGTTTTTGGAATCCCAAAATTGTCGATGCTATCTATATACTTCTTTAATGGTTTGACTCCATTTGCACTTAACTCATGTCCGAGAAAATTAACTACTTGAACTTTCCTAATACATTTATTTTCATTTAGCAACACGTTGTTCTCATTTAATACCTTCAGTTTTTGTTCTACGCGCCGGTCATGTTCTGTCTCAGTACTTCCATAAATCAGTATATCGTCAATAAAATTGACTGCTCCTTCACAATAAATAATCATCCTTTCCAAGGTCTTCTGGAATATTTCTGGGGCGCACGTTATTCCAAACATCAAACGCTTGTACTGGAACAACCCCCGCGATGTTATAAATGTAGTGATATGTCTGGAATCCGGATGCAGTTCAAGTTGGTGAAATGCATTTGTAATATCAATTTTCGTAAAGAACTTAGCATTACCAATCTTTGGGAGTAAATTGTCCATGGTCGGTAAGGGATGATTTTCCCTAAGTATAGCGGCATTTGCTCGTCTCATGTCAACACAAAGGCGCAATTCTCCGTTCTTTTTAAGAATTGGAACGACCGGTGAAACCCATCTTGATGATTGTGACACTTCTTCGATTATATCCCAGTCTAGCAGTTCCTGAATTTTTTCATTTACTTTTTGCTCAAGTGGTATAGGTATCCTGCGGTATGGTTGAACCACAGGTTTTATAGTATCATCTATAGGAATCTCAACTAAAACATTTTTAAATTTTGGAAATTCTTTAGCCTCTACTAGATTAATGCCCAATCCAATTTTCAAAACATTTAACTTCACAGCTAAATCTTTTCCTAACAAATCCCTTGTTCCTCCGTTAATAACTTAAAATGTACCTATTGTTTCTTTAATTCCTGTACTTATTATTGCTTCAAATGATCCCGCA
This sequence comes from Spodoptera picta, assembly GCA_038387885.1. Classification (NCBI taxonomy): domain Eukaryota; kingdom Metazoa; phylum Arthropoda; class Insecta; order Lepidoptera; family Noctuidae; genus Spodoptera; species Spodoptera picta. The sequence continues at coordinate 33,758 of JAZHFQ010000042.1, read as the reverse complement.
ACATCTAAAGGTATTTCACTTCCATACGGTACTAGTCTTTTATTAGGCTTTTGAATTTGATTGGATACTTTTATATTTTGTTTCTTCAAACTATACCAAGTCTTATCAGAAATCAAATTAACTTTACATCCTGAGTCAACCAACATGTCCACGACTACTCCTCCAATCATACACTTTACAGAAGTTTCATCATCATTGTAAATATTAAAAACATATTCAACGTCCTTTTCAACAAAATTTACTTTTCCATCTTTTCTCGCTTTCTTAGAATCACTTGGTTTATCTGCTCCTTTTGTTTTACTTTCTGTATCTTCGAGCTTCCTTTTTTGATCTTTTCTACTCCTGCACCGTCGTGATAAATGTGCAATTTTACCAAAATTGGACATTTTGCACGACAATTTTTCAAATCTCTCCGTTTCTTCCTGCTTGATAAGCCGGAAAACATGACGCTCATAAACGCAGGTTTGCTTAGGAAGGAAATATTCGTCCAATTTCTGAATAGAAATTTTAAATACGTCAATGCCCTCAGTTGGTTCTATAGAAGCTCCGGGTAGATTATAATAGATTTCCTGTAACACTGAACCCCCCAGGTGTAAAAGTGTTGCCCTTTTCTTAAAAGGTGTCTGAATTTCTGCAGCATCTAAATAAATTTCTAAAGATCTTTTCCATTTCTCCCATCTTTGACCAACTGATGCATCATTACCGTCTAAATCTAATTTTTCAGGTGGTGGTAGCATATTAGTCATGATTGCTTAGTGCTTGTTTCAAGGATCAGGTGGGGCAACCTGGAAAGATGATCCTACGTTGTAACTTACCATTTACAAACATAATAAATTAGTCGATTTTATTAAATGTACCTACTTATTAAAAGTTGAATAAACATTCACAGATATGTAATACTGAAATTAAGAATCAAATACCATCACTGTATTGACCTTAAAAACAGTTCTTAATTTACTCCAATATTCCTGTTCTAAATAACTACCCACATAAAATTTAATCGAGAATTTAAAATCACAATGTTTTCAATTTAATGGAGATTTTAGAATCGCAACAATATCCAATTCAATGGAGGTTTTGAAGCCACACTATTTCGAATTTAATGGAGGCTTTCAAACCACAATGAGGTACCTAGGTACATGCTTCCAACAGAATGGACGTTTTAAAACCGCAATATTTCCAATTTAATGGAGGTTTTAAAACCGCAATATCTCCAAATTAATGGGGGCTTTCATACCACAATGAGGTACCTAGGTGCATGCTTCCAATTTAATGGATGTTTTAAAACCGCAATATTTCCAATTTAATGGAGGTTTTAAAACCACAATATTTCCAATTTAATGGAGGTTTTAAAACCACATTATTTCCAATTCAATGGAGGTTTTAAAACCACTTAGTAAATATCTGAAAATTAAAGCAGTAAATCTTAAACAATTATTCATATTATTGAAATTCATACTAATTTGTAATGCTTCCCAGCTTACAGCCGTCCGTTATGTATATTATTCAGTACCTTAGTTACCTTAGTAGCAAATCAAACAACAATCAAACAAAGTATCCAACGCTATAAGTATAAATCCACAGCACATATTTCATGTTGACGCACATACCTACCTACATAGTTAAGTAATTGCTTAACTCGTTGAGTACCCTCACCACAGACACAACCAAAGAACAACAGGCCGCGGCCACCGGCGACCGCCCGGTGTTTGACAGTTTAAACATCTCAATTATATAACTTTCAATTGAAAAGTTTAACATCATTTTAGTTCAAATACCGAAATGTGGACGAAATGCTTCAGTTTATATGCGAATCATTGTACAGTAAAATGTTTATTTGAACTCGTAAATATGAAATGTTGGGTTATTAATGCAGGTTAACAAATATGATAATAATATAATGCCAGGTATTTGATCATGTCGGTATGTAGGTAGGACTAAAATAACACCCAACATCCTTTCTTATTCTTTTTGATAAAACATAAATTACTTACCTTTTAGCTCGTCGCCAAATGTAAACTAATGTAATACTATAACGCATACGCCGGCTCGATCACACATGCACGCGCAGCAGTGACACAGTCCACCCTCGCCCGCGGCTCTCGTGCTAATGACTGTCCACTCCGCGCGTCATGCGCACGAGACGGCATGTATCTATATGTACCTCTATATATAGATACTACCACAAACACTACAAATGTTATATAAGGTATTAAAAAACTGTTGCAAACTGTGTTAGGTCTTATTTTGTCAAATAAAAAAGGATTCGTATTCGTTCTGCTCTAACTATTTAATTTATGGATATTTTTAAAAACAATATTGTGTAAACTTACCTTGACACTCAAACCAAGATGGTCACAACACTTAAACACAACTAGCGTACACAAACACAGCGTATTCATCGAGTAAACTCAGACGAATGATACAAACGTTCACTTGACGCGAACGGTACGCTCCAGGTCCCGGCCCTTCTGACCCTTGTTTTTATTGTTCGGGACAACTTCCTGGAAAAAATACTTTATGATTTTGAAATATGGTTCATTATCCCCCATTTTACACAAGCTATGACGTGGTACATAAAAGTGCGTATTTTGAATATTGTCCACCTAGATTTAAAAAATATTGCATTGTGCAGCGGCCGCGTGGGTGAGGCGAGAGGGAGTTTCTGACTCTTACTGACTAAAGACCACCCCGTTCCTACTCCTGCACTTCGAGCCGAAGCCCCGGTCACCCATTAAGTCTTCCGCGGCTCCGTAAAGCCCTATCTGTGGTGGTCTGATGGCTCCTTGGGGCGTATGCGGAACGCGACGCGCCGTACGCTCGGGTCTGGTTCTGATCAGGCGGCGAGTCATCAGTGCTCGCCGACCGCAGGTCCGTGCTTACGGTGGCCGGAGACGTTTCGTGATCCTCGACGCCTGGAGTGTCACTCATGACGGCTGGAGCGTGAGAAGGCTCGTTCCCTCACGAGCTCCGCCTCCTCCTTCGCTAGCAGGACTGTTTCGCAGAAGGAGGAGACCGCATTCCAGTCTCCCTCGCTCCGTACCATGGTCTGAACCAGTGTCGGACGCGAGAGGTCGCCGTCGCCGATTACATTCCTCAGGACACGGCGGTGTTCAGCCCATGCAGGGCACCCTGTCACGGCATGCTCCACCGTGTACTCTGGGCGGCCCTCGCAATGATGACACCTGAGCGTTTCCTCCCACCCAATCCGAAACAAGAACCTACCGAAACTTTCGTATCCAATTAGCACCTGCGTCAGGCGGTAGGTAAGGACGCCGTAGCGTTTTTGTCTTCAAGGCCTACCTGACCGGTAGTTCTGTCATATACTCCGGTCAACGGGGCGAATGGAACCGGCGAGAGATGTCGCGCGGTGTTCCGCAGGGATTGGTTCTGGGGCCGCTCCTGTGGAACATCGGGTATGACTGGGTGCTGCGCTACGACCTCCCGAGCGGCGTTAGCATGACATGCTACGCCGACGACACGCTGGTGCTAGCGCACGGGAGGTCGCACCAGGCGGCGGCCGACTTCAGTAAGAGTCTGACACTCCCTCCCGCCTCACCTAGGCGGGAGCAGTCATTCGATGATTTTCCTCCCTTAAAAAAGAAAAAAAGCGTCTCGGTCTCTCAAGCCACTCCTCAAATCTTACATGATACCTGCTGAGGAAGAAACATTCTCGACGCCAAAACGTCGTGCACGTCGCGCATCATTACGACGTCCCCCAGTTCCCCTTAATATTTTTAATATGTTTTGATGAATATTGCTTAGTTATTCGATTTCCAGCTTTGTAGGATACGTCATTTTCCGATAATTTTATTTTTCACGATATTCTTCTTGCAGTCATGCTGCAACATTTTTGAACCCCAAACAATGGTGATAACAAATTGGAGTCCTACATATATTGATCGTGATTTAACCATGGTATCAGCTACTTAACGTCCCCACAGCGTGGATGGCATTTGCGACTGCAACGTTGCCAGCTTTGGGTTCACTTGTCTCTTTCTTGTACTCTCTCTTGTCACTCATATGGTAGTACAGAGTTTCAACATTATTCCAATATTCGTTAAATCTATCAATACATATTTACTAATGCCTGATAATGATAAAATAATGTATCAATATTGATGGAATGAGCAATATGAATTAATTGGTAGGTACATAGAGGTACATCAGATAGTGTAAGATAATATGAAAAAATTTGAGGATCCTGATAAATGACATGGTAATGGCAGGAGTCTCTTGCGGAGGCTGACGAAGGATATGCGCGCGAAGAATGTTTCTTCCTCAGCAGGTATCATGTAAGATCACCTAGCTATCGAACGTCCGTATATTGCTATTGGGCGTCCGTATCTAGCTATTGAACATCCACCTACTTCCTATCATGTAAGATTTGAGGAGTGGCTTGAGAGACAGAGACGCTTTTTTTTCTTTTTTAAGTCTTTAACTGCCGACAAAAACTGTTAAAGGCTAATCCTCCGCTAGCGTCGAACAACATTGTCCGACACGGCAGCCGATGCGTTAAGGGGGGAAAATCATCAAATGACTGCTCCCGCCTAGGTGAGGCGGGAGGGAGTGTCAGACTCTTACTGACTAAAAACCACCCCGTTCCTTCTCCTGCACGTCGATCCGGAGCCCCGGTTACCCCATAGGTTCTCCGCGTCTCCGAATCGGCATCGGCCCTGTTGGGTCACATCTGTGGTGGTCTGATGGCTCTTTGAGGCGCGCGCGGAACGCTACGCGCCGTATGCTGGGGTCTGTTTCTGGTCGGACGGGGAGCCACCCATGCTCGCCGTCCGCAGGCCCACGCTTACGGTGGCCGGAGATCGTCCCGCGATCCCCGACGCCCGGTGTGTCCTTCGCGATGGCTGGGTTGCGAGGAGGCAGCGCTTCGCTGCCTCACGCGTCCCACCTTCTCCTTAGCTAGCATGACTGCTTCGCACAAGGAGGAGATGGCATCCCAGCCCCTCGCTCCGCATCATGGCCTGCACTAGGCGAGAGGTCGCCATCGCCGATCACTTCCCTGAGGGCACGGCGGTGTTCAGCCCACGCAGGGCATTCCGCTACAGTGTGTTCCACCGTGTCCTAAGGGCGGTCCTCGCAGTGATGACACCCGGCCTCCCGCCCCATCAGACACAGGTACCTCCCGAAACTTCCATGTCCGGTGAGGACCTGCGTCAGGCGGTAGGTGAGGACGCCGTAGCGTCTCTCAAGCCACTCCTCAAAGAGGGGACTTATCGCTGCAATGGCAGCGAGCCCAGCCCTCGGTTGCGACAGTCGTTGCTGCCATTCCGCCAAAGGTCGCGCCGGAGCTCTTCCCGCCACGCACTTATCTGGCGCGGCAGCGGAGTTTCGCCCCGGCGATGTGCCTCCGCGCGCATGTGATACATGCGCGCGAGCACCTTCGCCTCCAGATCCCACGGCGGTAATCCGGCAAGGAGGTTGGCCCCCCGAGGTTGGGGAGAATGCGCTTGAACGCAGCCCCCATCCTCTCCAACTTTGGAGCCAAACGTCGGAAGTGTTTCGCGCTAAGCGACTACCTAGGGTACACGCATTTATTTTGTTCGCTGCCTTGTAAATCAGAAGTTCCCAACTGCGGCCCGCTTTAGTCATTCAGAAAAATGAATTGCGACTCGTGTGGATCCCGTTTCACTGATGGTGTTCAATGTGGATTGTGCAAGAATGTGAATTGTGTCGAGCCTGTCGTACTTTTAACGACATCAGTAGCAAGCATGATATAAATATCTTTTGTACAAACCTTAGGAAAGCTAGAACTATGATAAGTGGAGATTTTTTTAATGGCTGATTTTTTATTTATTTTATTTTATTTTTTAAATATGTATTCACCTTTTTTTTTCTTTATTTTAATAATTTTCTTGCTGTGTGCCTGATTTTAATGTATTTATAATTTTAATTTTGCCTTAGCTGTTACCTATTAAGTCAGTATTCGTATGAATCTATAAGTGGCTCAATGTTGGTTCACCATTCAATAAATAAATAAATAAATAAATAAATAAATAAATAAATAAATAAATAAATAAATAAATAAATAAAAATAAATAAATAAATAAATAAATAAATAAATAAATAAATAAAGTGCTCCACGAAGACGAAGTTCCACAGGCTGTCGAGGACGAGTCCTAGGTACTTCATCGCCGTTTCAACGCCGATGGTAACTCCTCTCGCCGTTATTTGGGACCCACCCGGAGGTGGCGCGTTCCCGCGGCCATGAAAACATATGGCCTCGGACTTGTGGGGCGCCACCTCGAATCCCAATTGCCGGATTCTCTCAACGACTGTCGCAACCGCTGTCGCTATTAAGTCGGCCGCCGCCTGGTGCGACCTCCCGTGCGCTAGCACCAGCGTGTCGTCGGCGTAGCATGTCATGCTAACGCCGCTCGGGAGGTCGGAGCGCCGCACCCAGTCATACCCGATGTTCCACAGGAGCGGCCCCAGCACCGATCCCTGCGGAACACCGCGCGACATCTCTTGCCGGTTCCATTCGCCCCGGTGACCGAAGTCTACCGGTCAGGTAGGCCTCGAAGACAAAGACGCTACGGCGTCCTTACCTACCGCCTGACACAGGTGCTTACTGGATACGAAAGTTTCGGTAGGTTCCTGTTTCGGATTGGGTGGGAGAAAACGCTCAGGTGTCATGATTGCGAGGGCCACCCAGAGTACACGGTGGAGCATGCCGTGGCAGTGTGCCCTGCATGGGCTGAACACCGCCGTGTCCTGAGGAATGTAATAGGGGCGACGGCGACCTCTCGCGTCCGACACTGGTTCAGACCATGGTACGGAGCGAGCGAGACTGGGATGCCGTCTCCTCCTTCTGCGAAACAGTCCTGCTAGCTAAGGAGGAGGCGGAGCTCGTGAGGGAATGAGCCTTCTCACGCTCTAGCCGTTATGAGTGACACTCCAGGCGTCGAGGATCACGAAACGTCTCCGGCCACCGTAAGCACGGGCCTGCGGTCGGCGAGCACGGATGACTCGCCGCCCGATCAGAACCAGACCCGAGCGTACGCCCCAAGGAGCCATCAGACCACCACAGATAGGGTTTATGCCGATACGGAGGACTTAACGGGTGACCGGGGCTTCGGCTCGAAGTGCAGGAGTAGGAACGGGGTGGTTTTTAGTCAGTAAGAGTCAGAAACTCCCTCTCGCCTCACCCACGCGGCCGCCGGCGGCCGGCGGGAGAAGGCATTGGATGATATTTCTCTTATTTGATTGAGTGAGCTGCGCGACGTCGCCGCGACCGCGCACGCTGCTCATGAGGAAGAACCCCTCTGTGGTTCGAAACTAATAGAACTTTTCTCAGTATATTCACTTGAGTAACCCGCGTTTTTACTTAATTTTGATATTTCTCCGTCAAAAAAAAGGTATCATGTAAGATCACCTAGCTGTTGAACGTCAGTATATTGCTGTCGAACGTCCGTATATAGCTATTGGGCGTCCGTATATAGCTATTGAACGTCCGTATATAGCTATTGGGCGTCCGTATATACCTCTAGCTATTGAACATCCACGTATAGCTATTGTGCGTCCGTAATAAGTACCTCTAAATAAGTTAATAAGAATATATCTTATTACTAGAATGTTCTAATTATCTCATAAATAGTGAAAAGTGTATATTACATTGGATAGTGGCATTAAGTGCCTTAATGTGCACCTCTGCTTACCCCTTCGGGGATAAAAGGTGTGATGTTATGTTATGTTTAATATGGATATCACTTTTATTCAAGTGTTTATGTTTTATAATCAAAAACATTTATAATTCCTAATTGAATCTTTATAACACGCCGAGGAAAATAATAAAAAGACAAACGTTGATTGATTCTATCAGTAATACTATACAACATTCATTAATTATTCAGTGTTATATGCACCTTCTAACCACAAAAATAGATAAAGTTAATAAAATTACGTCAAAATTTATACGGAAACTATACTATACGAGTTAAACTCTGGTTAACCTTTTTTTGTGGTAAGACATATAATGTGGTAAGACATGGTGTTGGCGCCATGTCGCGATCTCCGCAACGAGATCCCAGTGAAACCGAAATGAAATGTAATTCGTGTAATGTTATAATAAGTGAAATGTTAGCATTCGTGTGTAACAAAATAGACACACTTCCCGAGACAGCTATCGTACAAATATGTTTGAGTGCATTTACCGATGCGGATATTGAAAGTGCCCGGCAACTTGTTTACAAGTTACTGGCACCTTCTAAGAAGATTATGAGAAGAAAGGAAGGTAACCAACAGAAGAGTGTGCAAGAAATAGTAAAGATCGTGAAAGAATCGGACCCTGATTGTCTACCGATTTTCGTGGCCAAAGATCTCAATAAATTGCCGCCGGTCACCTTTGACCACATAGATGTGACTACCTTCCTAAAGGAAATGTTGATACTTAAGAAAGAAGTCGCCAGCTTGCGGAGAGAAACTACAGAAGTATCTTCGCAAGCGGCTAACGAAGAGATGGCGTCTATAAAGCTCGAAATTCAACAATTAAAAGACTTAGTTCAAAATGCATTGTCGACTAACGCAAGTAAAAATACTCAAGAGTTATCGAAAACGACAATTATGCCCAACATACCTTCCATAAATATAATTGGTAAGGAGGTAGAGGAAATATACTCGGAAAGTATTGATTTAGATTTCGATCGGCCGCCGAGAGATGCATGCGACGCGGTAGCAGCGCGGAGGGGGGAGAGGGCGCGAGACAGTGAGCGAGTGCCGTCTCCTACGTCACGTGAAACAGCAATTGTCGTGGGACGGGAGCAGCGAGACATACGTAGCGGGGGGGGGTGTGATGCGCAGCGAGCAACATATCGCCGCCGCGCGGGAGATAGTGCCTGCGCCCGGTGACTTGGGCGTTATGTTATCAGCTGATAGGCGACCGTACACGATGGCGGATGCTGTTAAGAAGACTGTTAAGGAGACTATGCGTTCTACTGGCAAATCGACTAACGATGAATGGTCAACGGTACAATACAAACGTCGTAAAATTATGAACAGGAGAGGAATCGCGCAGCCGTTGGAACAATTTAACTTTAAGGCTGCTGAGAGAAAAATATCCTTATATATCTCTAGAGTACATAAGGATACGACCGCCAGTAATATAGAGGCTTTTATTAAATACAAGACCGACCTTGATGTGCAAGTGTTTAAGATAAACAACGTAAATAACGAGTTTAATGCATTTAAGGTAATAGTTCCTTTAAGTAGTGTCGACCTGTTTCTGAACGATAACGGCGATCGTTTCTGGCCAGCTGACATTGTTTTTAGGAAATTCTGGGAACGTAAACAGAGTATTAACAGGCAGTCAACTGTAACTGAATCAATGGCAAACACGGAACCTACACAGAACTAAGATGGATTGTTCAAATATTAAGCTTGTCACATATAACTGTAGATCACTTAAAAGATCTTGTAAGGTTACATGTGTGTTGAGAGAGAAATGAAACGTGCGCTGTCTGAGTGCCAACTGTTGTACATTTATTAAATCATTTCATATATAGGCGATAACAATGTACCTATGCATCCCCACAATATTCCCCCCTTTTTAATACATGACATATCTTAAAATAAAATTACAGGTGTTTTATTTTCATTACAATTTTAGCTTATCTCCTTAGTACTATTTCTTATCCTATCGTACAATGTTGCAGTATCAACAACACAATGTACGTGTCGTATTACTAATATGTTAATAGTATACAGTATGATGTTTTATTTCATTGGAACATTAGATAATTCTAAATGCACTTTAATTTAATAATATATAATTCCGTGTTTAATATTTTACCATACATGTGTTTGCTATTGACATACTTATATTATAATTTATACTAGCACTTTTATTGTTGAACACTCTTTGAACTTTTTATACTAATTAATACATCACTATTTAAACGTTACACAGTATGTTGTGGTTGCATCACTTGTTGTGCCATTGGTATATTCATGTTGCTATGCCACACTGTCATCTCTTTCCGTAATATTTTCTGAGCTCCTTGCTTACATCTTCGTAGCATCCTGTATGTTATATAGATGCCAATAAATATTGCGATGGCAATTATTATGATGCCGAATGTTTCTAACTTCTGCTCAATGTGTGAATTGGAAGCATTATTCGCTCCGTTTTGAGCAATGATTACTTCTTCCGTTTTTTCTCAACACTATATGTTTTACCCATTTTGTAAAACTTAATAGGCTTTAAACAGAATTTAATGTTTGATTCAAGTTTGCTTCACTGAATTACACGTTATAATGATGCTTTCATAATGTATACATATTACTATGACTTTTAAATTTTTCAGTTGGCTCAGCAAGTGGTGCAATGATTTATTATTACATTATTTCTATATTATCACTAGTGCTATTATAAAGTCTAGTCAACATTTATCATATACTACGTACATTACCAATGTTCAGTTATTAATTACACTTTTATATATGAGTGTTCCGTTTTACAAGAATCTTACAGGTTTCTTGCTAATTCTACCACTACGCGTTTCTTTCTTATCTCCATTCGTATGAATAGTTTCTTTTTCCTTTAATAAATAAGCAGGTTTTAACCTATCAATTGAAACAGATAATGTTCTATTTTCTAATTGTATCTTATACACTTTTTCTGATCTTTCTAGTATTTTGTAGGGACCTTCGTATGGACATATTAAAGGTTTTTTTACTTTATCTACTCTTAAAAATACGTGTGTGCATTTTTGATATCAGGATGAACAAAAAAAGATGTGGAATTGTTAGATTTGATGTCTACAGGTTTACATCGTTGTATGTTATTCCTAATATTCTGGATAATAGTATGAGGGTCTAAGTCATTACTTGTTTCGACAAAAAATTCACCTGGCAGTCTTAAAGAGCGGCCGTATACCATTTGTGCTGCACTGACTCCTGATTCTGATTTAATGGCTGCACGAAGGCCTAACATTACGCAAGGTAATTCGTGTATCCAGTTTTTATTATTATTTAATCGTGCCATTAATGAAGCTTTAACGCACCTATGCCATCTTTCTACGATTCCGTTGCTCTGTGGATGGTATGGTGTTGTTCTTATTTTTTGTACCCCTAGATATGACATTAGTATTGCGAATACTCTGCTTTCGAATTGTCTGCCCTGATCACTTGTGAGTTTTGCAGGGCAACCAAACCTACATATCCACTCTGTATATAATTTATGCGCTACCGTTTCCGCTGATATCTCCTTAAGTGGATAAGCCTCAGGCCAGCTAGTACCTCTGTCTATTATCGTAAGACAATATCTATATTCATCTGATGTGATTGGAAGAGGTCCAATTAAATCAATATGGATATGATCGAATCTGTCAACTGGTGGATACTTACAGTAGTTTGAAATGATATGCCTGTTTACCTTGGACTTTTGGCAGGCTGTACATGTCTTTGTCCACTCTCCTATGTCTCGATTCATATTTCGCCAAAAAAATTTTTCTTTAATCATCTGGCGCGAAGTACGCGTACCAGGATGACTAAGATTGTGTATCATATGGAATGCTTGTTTTCTAAAATTTTTCGTTAAATAAGGCCTTGCATTTTCATTTGAAATTTCACAAAAAATTGATTGATTAGTACCAGGAACAATGAATTTTTTAAATTTATGTTTAGCATCTATTAATAAGGTCTTAAGGTCTGTGTCTTGGCTTTGCTCTAAGGCTAATTTTTCGAAGTCGCTGAAACTTGATGTACACTTAATACTGTCTATACGTGATAACGCGTCTGCGACAACGTTATCTTGCCCACTCACATGGCGAATATTTGTTGTGAATTCGCTTATAAATAGTAATTGTCTAATGCGCCTTGGGCTCTCTTTATTGTTGTTTTTAGTTAATTTCGAGAATGCAAATGTCAGGGGTTTGTGATCTGTGAAGATTATTAAGTCATGTCCTTCAAATAAATTTCTAAAATGTTCTACGGCTAAAAATATGGCTAGCAATTCCCTTTCATAGGTGCTATATTTCTTTTGTGTTTCGGTTAATTTTCTAGAAAAGTAGCCTAATGGGTGCCATTCCTTATCGATATATTGTTGCAACACGGCTCCCACGCAGTTATTCGATGCGTCGGCAAAAATCGCATACGGCACGTTGGTTACCGGGAATGTCAACGTGACTGCTTTCGTAAGACTATTTTTGCATTGTACAAACGCTTGTTCAGCATCCGGTGTCCACTGTATTATTGTCTTATCGTTTTTTTTAGCCTTATGAATGTATTTATTTAATATGTCTAAGTATTCTATTGCTCTAGGCAGATGATTTCTATAAAAGTTGATCATGCCTAAAAATTTACGCAGCTGGCTTATGTTTTGCGGTTTTGGGTATTCAATGATTGCCTGTACTTTCGAGTCTAATGGTCTGATGCCAGCAGTAGATACCTTATAGCCTAAGAATTCTATACTGGTAGCATTGAACATATATTTTTCTAAATTGATTGTGATACCATACTCGCTTAACCGTTGAAATATTTGTTCTAATTGTTCGCAATGAAGTTTGCTGTCTACAGAACTCACTAAAATATCATCCGCGTAACAGTATACGAAGTCTAAGCCTGATAAGACTGTGTTAGTCATGAAGCGTTGGAAGGTTTGAGCAGCGTTTCTCAACCCAAAAGTCATGCGTTCAAATTCATATAATCCGAATGGTGTAGTAATGGCGGTCTTACAAATATCGTCCGGATTAATCAATACATTATGATAGGCTTTTTTAATATCAATTTTCGAGAACACTGTTTTTCCTGCTAAGAAATATGTAAAATCTTGTACGCGGGGTATCGGATACCTATCCGGTTTTGTAACTGCATTAAGTGCACGGTAATCTCCACATGGACGGAACTGTCCATCTTTTTTGGGCACTAAGTGTAAGGGACTAGCCCAGGCTGATTTGGACGGTCTGCATATACCTGCTTCTAACATAGTTCTAAATTCTTCCTTAGCTATTCGATATCGCTCGGGAGCTAATGGTCTAGGTTTACAGTGAATAGGAGGACCTGTTGTGTCGATATAATGATAAATAGAGTGCTTCGGAGCCTCTTTAAATGACATAGGTTTGAGAATCTCTGGATATTTAGTTAAAATATTATATATAGGATGATCACTTCGTAATGTCGATATTGCTGACACATAATGGTTTACGATCGTTCCTTTGATTGCCAGATTGGTTGTTTTGTCTAATAAACAACGACCACTGATGTCTACAATTAGCTTGTGATGGTTAAGAAAATCTACACCGAGTATAGGTTGTTTGACATTGCATACTACAAATGTCCAGGAGAAAGGTCTGCGCAATTTTAAATCTAATGTTAATGTCTTAGTACCATACGTTTTTATTACTGACCCGTTTGCGGCATATAGCTTATATTCACAATTATAATCTAATTCTATTTTGTTTTTAACTATGTATTTAGGGATTACAGAAATACATGCACCAGAATCTATGAGAAATCTGATATTAGATTTTTGGTCACTTACGATAAGGCGGTGGTCCTTGACTGCACAACCTCCCGCTACCGGTTGTAGTCTTCTCAGTTTTCCGGATTGGTTGGTGCTGTCTTCGTCTTCCAGTTGCAGGGCGCTACGCATTTCGTAGCTCTGCTCCTGAACTTGAAGTGATACGGGCACAACCAGTTTGGACTTTCGGGCGTTCTTCGTGGCCTTGATCGAGAACGCGACTCCACAGAGTTTCTGTATCCGCTCCTGCTTCTATGCCTTCTTCTTCCTCTGTCCATTTCCGCTATCTTTAGGTTTATTTTCGCTATTTCTGCCTTGATTGTGGCTATATCGAAAGCTGTTGAACTTTCTTGGTTGCTGCGGGCTATTTCGCTGACCTGTACAGTTTGGTGGGTCTCCATTACTTTGTCTGCTATGACGGCTAGTTCTTCCAAATCTTTCGCTGACGTCACTGTGAGGACTGCTCTTACAGGTGCAGGCAGGTGTCCTTGCCATAATATTTTTAGTGTGTCTGCTTCTATTTTACCTCTTGCTAGCTCCTTCATTTTTCGTAGCAGTTGACTGGGTTTTTGGTCTCCTAGTTCTATTTCAGATATCAGTTTTTGAATTTGTCTAGTTTCGGATTCTTCGTAAATTTGCAATAGTCGATTTTTGAGGGCTTCAAACTTGTTGCATTCCGGGGGGCTCGCAACTATGTCCGCAACTTGCTGGATTACCTCCTTACTGAGTTTTGCCACAACCATGAAGTATTTGTTGGCGTCCGAGGTTTTTTGAGGTGCTAATATGGCTTCTACTTGTAAAAACCATAATCGGTGATTTTCTGGCCAAAATTCCGGAATCTTACTTGCGACAGTTAACGACGAAATTATGGCGGTTGATTCTTCTGTTTTCGGTATTATAGGCGCTGGAGTTGGCTGCTGTGGCGTTTGTCCGAATTGTGTATTCATTTTTCTTGAATTTAGTGCACACGTGGTAGTAGATGAGCGTCGTATATGAGCGTTATGTGTCGCCTACGTTACTGGGAATTATGAGTAGTCGAGGTCACCAGTGTATGGTTACATGTGTGTTGAGAGAGAAATGAAACGTGCGCTGTCTGAGTGCCAACTGTTGTACATTTATTAAATCATTTCATATATAGGCGATAACAATGTACCTATGCATCCCCACAATCTTTACAAGAAGTGGTTCAATTATGTAATAACCATCACGTAGTAGCCCTGCAAGAAACGTGGTTGTTTCCCCACGATTTAGGGTTGTTACATACCATACACAAACAATTTGGTTGTCATGGTATATCTGCTGTAGACACGGAGCAAGGTGTGGTGCGTGGTAGGCCGTATGGGGGAGTTGCTCTCCTATGGGACCGGAACATATTCCCTAGCGCGGACATTGTGCAGTGTAACAATGATCGTATGGTTGCGGTCAAGCTTGTGCGTGATGAGCGAAGTATACTAGTATTTAGTGTGTACATGCCTACCGATTGTGAAGACAATTTCCCGGTAATGGCACAGTGTCTCGCTAATATAAGTGCGGTAATTGATAGTGCGGATGTCGAAAGTGTGTTCGTGTTAGGGGGCTTTAACGCGCACCCTGGTACGCGTTTTTATAAAGAGCTTATGGATTACTGTACTGAAGAATTGTTATCATGTATTGACTCTAAGAAATTAGACTTAAGCACGTATACTTTTGTAAGTGATGGGTCGGGCTCGCAGAGATGGCTCGATCACTGCCTGGTGTCCGCTGCGGCTGAACCATCGGTATGTAATGTTAGTGTACTACATGATGCATATCTATCTGATCACCTACCTCTAGTAATACATGTAAGATTATGCAATGTTATTTGTAAAAGACTGATTTTAGATAGTGGGACTGATTGCAATTTTAAGTATAAGTGGGGTATTAGAAACAAGGAGCAATGTAATAAATACTGTGAAATATGTACTGAAAATTTGGGTTTAGTGTATAGATGTGAGGAGTATAACTTGTCATGTAACATTAGTATGTTATGTAATGATGTAAAACATCTAAGAATCATTGATAAACTCTATTATGAATTAGTTAATGTATTACAAACTGCTGCTGA
The DNA here is from genome assembly GCA_038387885.1 of Spodoptera picta. Taxonomy (NCBI): domain Eukaryota; kingdom Metazoa; phylum Arthropoda; class Insecta; order Lepidoptera; family Noctuidae; genus Spodoptera; species Spodoptera picta. The sequence continues at coordinate 18,204 of JAZHFQ010000042.1, read as the reverse complement.
GCGCACATATGCTGCCAAAGCTAGTACGAAGCGGCATATAATTGGTTGGAATTATCATGTTAGACAGTACCATGTACAGGCAAGGCAAACTTTCTTACAGTGGAATTCATATGGTAGGCCTGGTTCAGGGTTTTATTACGATCAAATGCGCATAGCTCGTAAAGAGTTTAAACGTGCGTTAAAATTTGTTCAAAATAATCAGGAGAAAATTAAAATGAGTATATTAGCGCAGCACGCATCGTCGAAAAATTTTGGTGGCTTTTGGAAAGAAGTTAAAAAGCTCAACCCTAAAACTAGTAAACCTGTCAGTGTGCAAGGTGAGTCGAACAAGAGAAATATCGCAAACAACTTTAGTGCACATTTCAATTTAAAACCGATTACCCCAAATCCAGTTAGCTATACATCGTTGTCGAGTTCTTATGGAATGGATGAGGGGGTTTTTCAGGTCACAGCCAAAGATATTGTGGAGGTTCTCAGAGCAATGAAGCGTGGAAAATCCCCGGGACACGATGGCTTGCGTATTGAGCACTTATTGTACGCAGGTCGGTATATTGCTGATACTTTGGCCTTACTCTTTAATCTTTGTTCGCGACACCAGTACCTACCTGCAGAGCTTATGCGTACGATAGTTGTGCCCATAATTAAGAACAGAACGGGCGATGTTACTAGTATGTCTAACTATAGACCTATATCGCTGGCAACAATAGTGGCCAAGGTGCTTGAGCGTCTGATACACAAGGTGTTAAGTCCTGCACTTAAGTTGGATGAGGGACAGTTTGGTTTTAGACCTGAGGTATCAACTGACATGGCTATTTTCTCTCTAAAACAGGTTGTATCGCAGTATGTGGAACAGGATACAAGCGTTTATGCTTGTTTCCTTGATCTGAGCCGCGCATTTGTCACAATTAATCACGACTTGCTATGGAGGAAACTAGATAGGTTTAAAGTTGAAGCTGGGGTTGTTGGACTGATTAGATACTGGTACTCTAATCAGTCTAACAATGTCAGGTGGGAGACTGCGATGTCGGAGAGCTATAGGCTGTCTTGTGGCGTTAGACAAGGTGGGTTAACCTCTCCTGATCTATTTAATGTTTACATGAATGACTTGATTGAGGAGCTGAGTGGGACGGCAGTTGGGCTTAGGCTTGGTGATAGGTATGTCAACAACTTGAGTTACGCTGATGATATGGTTCTGCTCAGCCCCTCAATCAAGGGTATAAGAAGACTATTGGCGATTTGTGAGAGATATGCGCGAGAACATAATCTAGTATATAACGCGAAGAAGACTGAAATGCTTATATTCAGATCAGGAAGAGGTCCACGTAATATCCCACCAGCTTGGCTAGGAGGTCAGATTGTTAGAATAGTAGAAAGTTTCAAGTACCTTGGTCACATGCTGACGTCAGATATGAAGGACGACGCTGACATAGACAGACAACGCAGGGCATTGTCAGTCGTTAGCAATATGATAGCTAGGAGATTCTTTAAAGCCAATGCCCAGACGAAAGTTCACCTATTTAAAACATACTGTCAAAGTTTCTACACGTGCCAACTTTGGACTCGTTACACGAGGAGGTCTCTGGATGGTATTCGTGTCCAGTACAATAACATCTTCAGACAGCTAATGGGTCTTGCCCCGCACTGTAGTGCGTCGGGTATGTTCACAGAAGCGAGGCTGGACACGTTTAACGCTATACAGAGAAAGCGAATCGCAGGATTCTTGTCTAGAGTTGGCACTTGCACAAACAGTATCATCAAGGAGTTATACAACCGATTGTATGCCACGTCTGTATATAAAAAATGGATGCAAATAGCAGCGTAATGCTGTTCATGTTATTAAGGTTATTATTATGTTTTAGATTATGATAAATTGTTTTTGTTTGTTTCTTTCTTATTTTTTCTAGATAATATAAGTATGTGCTGTTTTTTTTTTGTTCCTAGTAGTATAAGATATGGAGTGTGCAATCATTCCGAAATAAAGAATTTATTATTATTATTATGTATGTCTTTACCATTCACGGGACCACAGGGTCCCGGTCATTTGGGAGGCGTACGAGGGGCCGAAGCCAACTGCGCAGAGGCCCTTTAGACAACTTTAATCTAAATGTAATGGAGACACTCATTATTATTATTATAATTTTGTCACTTTAGTACTTATTTCTAAGATCCCATTAAGTAGTTAATTTATACCCTCATCTGTTATATATCAGTGATAGGTACTCATTGACAAATTGAGAACAGGATTGCAGATAAGTTGTCGTAAGTTGCACTGACATGTATTAAAATGTAAATAAAACTAATTGAATAAAATCGGACTCCAAATAATACGCAACACATCCGAATCTACGACGGTGAATATTGTTTTGAATGCGGTAGATAATATTATGATCTATTGAGACAGATTTAATGAGCGAACTGGCAACGTCGCTGTTATTTTTTTTTTGAGGACGCCAAATACGCGGACTTATACTCAGAAATTCCCAAAAATATACAGCTGTGGATATACGCGCTACAGCAGCGCTCTATCCGCGCTGAGATTTCTTTGAGAACTTTTCAAAATATTATAACAGCCATTGAACCGATCTTTTGGCCTCGTGTAGCCAGGACCAAAAGGACCTAAGTAGCATAGACCAAAAAAGTGGCGTCCGGTATGCGGACGCCAAAAGCCAGATTAAATGCACTTTCGCCTTCATGGGACGTCCAATCGATTGCGGGATGTAAATATATATATGTATATATTGCTCGAATAGCTCGCTTTTGAAATGAAAATCAATTCTACACCCGCAGCTCGACCCCACAGCAAAATGTCGCCTACGACAAAATGCTGTGAAATTAACTAGAAAGTATACTCTAGTTAAAGCTTGTCTAAGTTTTGTTGCTTTTACGTCTGTGAACTAACTAAGTTGTCTAACCGCGTAACCAGCTGAGCTTATTCTCCCCGAAAGTGCATTTATGTGAGGCACCCATTGCAATCTGTCATTTTGTGCGACTCCTAAGAATACAGTCTGTCTAACAAATTTCGTCCGTTCGAAATAACGTCACATTCGTTGCTTTGCACATCTTGTAAGCAAAACTTAATGCGCCAAGCTATTAATAGTAAACCAATTATGGACCCTAAGAATTTTAGTTTATTTTTTTTTTATTAAGAGGAACAGTATACAAGATACGTTTTGGGCAATAATGCAACCCACAACACTATCCACAGGTATTTTTTTTTTTTTTTTTTTAAGGGGGGAAAATCATCGAATGACTTCTCCCGCCTGGGTGAGGCGGGAGGGAGTGTCAGACTCTTACTGACTAAAAACCACCCCGTTCCTTCTCCTGCACGTCGAGCCGGAGCCCCGGTTACCCGTTAGGTTCTCCGCGACTATCCACAGGTATGCCATTAGAATGTAATAAATACAGAAATTAATTAATTAATCACTAGAGGCCAAAGTTGTTTATAAAATCAAATCTGTTGTTATGTAAAAGAGAGTTGTGAATAAGTCGCTTGCATTTACCCAGCTGACAATTGACAAATATCAATGTCTTCAGAGGATTCGTTGTACGAGTGAACCATTCGATAGAGAGGTGAGCGCTGACCAGAAGTGTGCCAGCGCATACTTGACGCCGGCGCCGGTGGTAGGTCCTGGATACTGCGGAACAGATCATATTACTCAAGTTCATACAATTGTATTGGTTCCTAATTATATTATACAGTGCAAAATAAATGCCTCAAGATATATACTACGACAACTTAGGTGACATTTTGCAATTACTGTGTAACTGGTCATGCGGTAAGTAGGAATTATGGCATCTATGGTGCATGGCTCGTAAGAATCTGTGTTGCACGTTTTCTTTCACTTCTATGTATTTTTCGTAGTAAGGGTACATACTGAAACTGCATACTCCAGTTGAGAATGCCCTTTTTTTTTAAGGGGGGAAAATCATCGAATGACTGCTCCCGCCTGGGTGAGGCGGGAGGGAGTGTCAGACTCTTACTGACTAAAAACCACCCCGTTCCTTCTCCTGCACGTCGAGCCGGAGCCCCGGTTACCCGTTAGGTTCTCCGCGACTCCGAATCGGCATCGGCCCTATTGGGCCCCATCTGTGGTGGTCTGACGGCTCTTTGAGGCGCGCGCGGAACGCGACGCGCCGTACGCTCGGGTCTGTTTCTGGTCGGACGGGGAGCCACCCATGCTCGCCGTCCGCAGTCCCGCGCTTACGGTGGCCGGAGATCGTCCCGCGATCCCCGACGCCCGGTGTGTCCTTCACGAGTTGAGAATGTACTACAGCCTTATAGAGAGAGGATATATAATAATAAGATGAGGTCCTCTTAAAGTTAAGGCTGGAGCGCATTATGAATCCATACATTTGGTATGCCTTGTTTACTGTTTTGTCGATGTGCAGATCTAGGTGGAGTTTGGAGTCAAGTGTCACACTGGGATCCTGGATCGAGTTTAGTTTACTGAGGGGTGTATGTCACAGGGTGTAAGTGAATAATATATTTTTTTGTTAAAGGTTAGGTAATTGCATTTGGGTAAACTTAATTTAATTTTAATAATTTGACGGTAATAACTTAGGTTATCCAAATCCTGTTGAAATAGAGTGCAGTCTTCGATGCTTTTAATAGTTTTGTAGATTGTAAGGTCATCAGCGTACAAGAAGAATTTGGTATGTTGGAAGCAATTCTCTATGTCATTGACAAAAATATTAAACAGTAGAGGCCCAAGGATGGATCCCTGCGGAACACCAGACGTCACTTCGGTGGCATTCGAGCTATATCCCTTGATGACAACGCATTGGCAGCGGTTTCTTATATAGAAGGCAAACCAACGCAATACGTTTCCTCGAATTGCGTTAAAGGAAATTTTGCGATAGAATGGAGCTGTTTACGTGCGTTGTCTACATTATGTGATTGGTTTCAGTGACTATTATTTTTTGGTCCAAAATATTTGCTTTTATATTTACTTACCTAATATTGAAACTACTACCAAATTTTCGATGGAATGAAATTGTAACAAAACAAAAATCAGAAAAGTGAATAATTATGGAATCCCAAGTTAGCATTATGTTTTATTGTATAAAATAACATGGCAGAATTTTACTACATAAGTAATAATATACCATTTGCAGTTCGGACATTATATAGGTAATCTTTTGTTAAAACTATGCGAAGTGTGTTATGCAAAACAAAATTCGGGGTCTCAAGTTACTGCAAAACAGAAGGAACCCCGAACGATGTCGTTCTTCCAATGCAGCGATTGTGTCACAAGCAGCCGAGTGTGTCTTGGTCTCCATCCAAGCAACATTCGCAACTAATGACATCTCAGTCTCGGACCACCGTCCAACCACACTTGTAAAATATAACGATTACGGTACTTGCCGGTGTCTACTAGTACGTATGAACATACTTATATTATATTTTTCGAAGCTGTTGGCACTGGTTTAATATACTTGTAGGCAATTTACTCGTTACTGACGAGTGGTTATCATACGCTGCCATTATAATGAATTGTATTACCAATAATTTAATGTTTATTTACACACAATCGACAGTCAAGGTAAAGATTGCATCACATCGTTTGATATTGTCTATAATATTTGATAAGCTAGTAGCACCGAGGCTAACAATGTCCGCTACGTCCGCTGCCCTTGGAGTTGTCTTGTAGTATGTGACGTGTTCTGCCACACTCTTACTCCTGAAGAATCTGAACTGTAACTCAAACGGTAGTACTTATCTATAACTAGCTACTTCCGCGCGGTTCCACCCGCTCTGCCTTTACCTATAGCCAACACAAAGAGATCTTTTCAAATCGAACCAGTAGTTCCTGAGATTAACGCGTTCAAACAAACGAACCAACTTTATAATAACAGTATAAGATATAAGAATACGGCGAGCTCGGCAACATTTTTACAAGGAACTAAATTATGCAAAGAGAAACCAGACCAGTGGTGTGAGACCATTGGTTAAGACTACGCGCTCGACCTTGTGTGGGACTTATGGACTCTGCCCATTGTATAGCTAAAGGCAATTAAATTACGCAATTTCATTTTAAACACCAAGCGATTAGATTATATTATGACAAGCCGTTACTATAAAAGATTGAAGGGAAACGAGAAGTCTAAGCAGTAGCAACACGAGGTGCACCATGAAGTACTTACTGGCGATCATAATGATGGCAGCGGCGACGGCTGCCGGGCCAACCTTTGCCGGGGAAGCCGAGTCTGTGGCACTATATTACCACGAGACCGTCGGCATCCCTGAGGCAGAGCGCATCAAGCAAGCAGAGCGAGCTGTCGACTTCGACGGCGCCAAGATAATTGGTGGCGCGGCCGCGTCGGTCGGGACCTATCCATTCTTGGTAAGTGTTAGCTGTCTGATGCAGTGAGGGCCTGATTAAAATGTAGAGTAACCGTGCTATGCGCGCAGGTGGGACTCGTGATAACGCTGACCTCAGGTGCCATGTCGGTCTGCGGATCCTCCATGCTGAGCAACACTCGCGCGCTGACGGCGGCGCACTGCTGGTGGGACGGCCGTAACCAGGCGCGCCAGTTTCAGCTGGTCTTTGGCTCAGCGCGCCTGTTCTCAGGCGGCACTCGTGTCACCACCTCTAGCGTGCAGGTGCACTCGGGCTACAGCCCCACCAACTTGAACAATGACGTTGCCATGATCTCGTTCGGGTCGGTGCCCTACTCGAGTAAGTTGCTGAATGCGTCAATCCGCTAGGTTCGTGAGGATAAGGTTCAGGTTCGCTTGTTCTGATTAGCACATTTCTATTACAGATGTGATCCAACCTGTCGCGTTGCCGAGTGGTGCGCTGCTCAATAGCAACCTTGCGGGCTCCTGGGTGCAGGCTGCCGGTTACGGAAAGACCAGTGACGGTATGTAGCTGGCTATCTGCAGCTGGGCTACTTTGTGCTAACTAGAGGTAGTATCTTATAGCAGCGCTGAACTAACACAGAATCATATTGCGACAGCCGGTGGCATCTTGCAAAGCCAGTTCCAGAGCCACGTGTCCCTTCAGGTGATCACGAACGCAGTGTGCTCGCAGTCCTTTGGTGGTATTATTATCTCGTCCACGCTGTGCACTAACGGTGCCACCAGCTCCGGCCCGGTGGGCACGTGCGGCGGTGACTCCGGCGGCCCCCTCGTCGTCACCAGTAACGGACAGCGTGTCTTGGTACGTATCGACTCTCGACCCGCGCTTATGCCGCGTGTTTTGTAATTATATGGTATTGCTTTTGTCTTTAGATCGGAGTGACATCGTTTGGTTCGTCACGCGGTTGCCAGATTGGACTTCCGTCAGGATTCGCTCGAGTCACTTCCTTCTTATCATGGATTCAAGCGAGACTTTGAACGTGACTTACAATTATATTACAAAATGGACGCAATTATTAACAATAAACATAATTAACAACATCACGCTTTTCACTTCCTGAAGAGTAAGGCACATTAATGTAACACCTACTTTACATCAGATGTTATGAGTCCGATGTAGTCGGGGGGGGGGGGTTGGCCTATGAGGCCAATTTATATATGCCATACCACGCGTAGGCCATTTTATTTTATTTATTTATTAGTTTAAACAACAGTTACTTACATTTATGAATATGTCGGAAGAATGGTGTGGGCGATGTCAAGCGAGAACCCTCTTCGTCATATATATCGGTAGAGGTATATTTATGCTGTAATAAAACAATTAAATCTTCGTAAATAAAGTAACGTTTACTTTCGACAGTGCACAATAAAATTACTCAGCGATTGCGTAACGTGTGAACTGGGCAACGATTGACGAACGACTCCCCGAGCTTGCGCTTGCGCTGCTTTATATATCACTCGGTGGTGGGGTTGAAGTGACGTCGGCCAGTTGTTTGTTCACTGCTTGCCCATTACATTCGCAGTTTACGAAATAATGACGGCGGCGCCGTCACGGCCATACTGACGTACGCTCGTCCTCGAGCGTCTTCCGAGCATCTGGGAACAAGATAACAACCCGTTCGTTCCTCCTGGCATTTCTAATCTCTATCTAGTATAACCTTTAACAAAAGCTTTCAATATTGTGCGGGTTCGGTTAACCCTTCAGCTTACCACAACTACTACGTTATCATTACTCATCAGTATTAGAACTGGAGACGATTGTGCTAGGCCGGATAAATATCCCTTTAGCGAATGCTAGACCGGACATCAGTCCCTTTAGCGTATGCTAGACCGGACATCAGTCCCTTCAGCGAATGCTAGACCGGACATCAGTCCCTTTAGCGTATGCTAGACCGGACATCAGTCCCTTTAGCGTATGCTAGACCGGACATCAGTCCCTTTAGTGAATGCTAGACCGGACATCAGTCCCTTTAGCAAATGCTAGACCGGACAACAGTCCCTATAGCGAAACATGCTAGACCGGACAACAGTCCCTATAGCGAAACATGCTAGACCGGACAACAGTCCCTATAGCGAAACATGCTAGACCATCCGGTCTTTTTCGTCGGATTGCAATCCTTATTGTCGGAGGGCTAGGTCGGATCGCAACCCCTTTAGCTGAGTCATTGGACTGGATTTTCCCTTCAATGACTCTTTCCTACATTTTTTTGTTACTTTTTTTTTATTTTTCTTTTTTTTTTCTTTTTTTTTCTTCTTTATTTTTATAATTTTATAAATAAGTGTAATCAGTTACAACACTCATTCACTCTGGTAAATCTGGTGATGGACTTTCCATATTATTACTAATAGCGCTCAAGGTACGTGAACTAGCCGATACAGTGCTGCTATTAACAGATATAGTGTCGCCATTAACAGATATAGTGTCGCTATTAACAGATATAATGTCGCTATCGGAAAGTTCATCCTCAGCATCACCAATCACAGCTATGTCACACAGTATATTATTACCGCGATCAGTTTCATGGACAAAATCACTCTGGCTATCATCCGCCGTCACGTCATCATCATAACTTTCGGCTATTTCTATAAAACCTAATGGACCGCGGGGTACCTCGCGTAAGTTCTCATGGGCGACCTTGTACGTTCGATTAGAACCATTAACGAGTTTTTATTCGTACCTATCGTTTTCTAAAAAATCAGTGATTTTGTAGGGACATTGACGAAAGTTTAAAAAGTTACGACGTTTCAGTAGAAAAATCAATTACCAGAAAACTTATAGACAAACTGACGTTTCACAATCTCACAAGAATATTATTCTACCAAGCAACCCAAAGCATTTAAACTTTACAAGTTATCACGGCTGTGCATAGCCCAGTAACTCACAGCTACTCTTTTCTAACGCGAAACTTACAGGACACAAGAGAACGTGAACGAGAGAGACAAGAAACATCTATCTGCGGAGTATCTCTGGAGGATCGAATCAGAGACAAGATAATCTGACAGATAACCAAACATTTAATCTTACAAACTGAAACTGCATAAAAATCAATACGATACTAACTAACGTCACACAGACCAGTTGCCAACCAGGCAATTCACCAATCACATGCATTGCCACACAGGCGGTTTACCACACAGGCGCTTTACCACACAGGCCCATCGCTACATGATCCTCATGAATGCGGTCTGGTGTGTGAAGACCCATAGCCACAAGTTCCTCATGGGTGCGGTCAGAGTACGAGTGCGTGAATATGATGTAAGTGTGGGTAGGTGAGTTATAGAGGTAGGTGTTGAGTGCAACTCATGACATTGACACTTTATAAAATTCTCGAAGAACCTGGTGATCAGATATTCTCCTCATCCTTAGTCCTCAAATCTACTGTATTTCAATTTCATCTGTTACAATTAAATTACTCGACATTTTACGTAACTTATAGGCGCTGCGATAGACATTTTTTGTAAGACGCAATATAATAATGAAATGCAGAGTCTCGTTACTCCGCGTTTTCTCTACAAAACAAAACCCGACTTCACTACATCTGGAATAACCACCGAACAGCCTATCTACTCACTACAACGCACTTAGCGAAAACATATCTCAAGGTCCTTTAAATCAAAATAAATAATCAACAGCCATCAAGATTTTCAAGGTAACCACAATTTATATACTACACAAGTGTGGATAGTCACTCCAGTATTCCAGAGTCACAAGTCAGCAGCGACTGTAGTTTCATTATATGGTCCCTGCCCCAGTAACGACTATGACTAGCACACACGATACAGTAGAATAAATGAGAAGTAATTGTAAGGGTAAAAACCCTTACAATTACTAACTCACTAGGTACTGAAAGGCCCTAATTATAACAAATCCTAATGGCAAGATCAAGGGAAGCATGTTTCTCATCAGAGTATTCGTAGCGCTATTTTCCAACCCAACAATAATCCTAAATGAATGTAGGACTTTAGAGGACTCTTCAATTCTGACTTTAGCTACCAATTATTATTAGCAGCTTTTGACCTTTATTTGTTATAAACTACTTTTTTTTTTCAATACTCTGTACCGCGTTAGACAGCAAGCACAACTTAATTCTGCATCTACCTCGCGGAAACCATACCTCCAATTTCCAACCAAATGAAAGCCTAAGACTACTTGAGATATTACCTAACAATACACAACACAAAATAACACTATCAGATGTAATTCTAATGACCATGTATAATCTCGGATCTAAAACATCACGGCTATTTTCTTTAAATAACTACCCGACAAAATAAAATAAAATTTCAAATTGGAAAACTAACAATTGTAAACTCAAGTCTTTGACTCGTTTTTGACCCATATGGTATCGGAATCATAATAAATGGAACAAAGTCACCTGGTATAATCCCGATGGCAGCAGTGTCCAATTGCAGACATCAACACGCCGCTCACCAAACGCTGCGTTAACGCCGCGTATCTCATGCTGTCACTGGACGCCAATGTACTCCGGCTTGAATTGGGACCACGTCATGTCTTCATTTGCTGCTTCAGATAGCGATTCAGTTCGAAGTAGCTGCCTCAACATTAGCCACGTTGAATCTTCACTACTGAGTACCTAGCTATGTATAACGAATTTCCGTGCGTTTAGGCGTTTTTGCCATACCTATTATTGGAAGCAAGTACATATAACAGCTCACACATAGGAGCCACTTAGTTTTTAGTCAAATTTCCGTGGTGCTTGGCGACTGGGCTTCACCCAGTTGTACAGTCTCTTCTTTGTGCCTTTGGGCTTAATTTATTCTGTCTCCTGCAGTAATTCACCGAGGGAAGTGAAAACCATAGTTTTTTCTTCTTCTCCTCTTATAATATCTTCTGATTCACTTCGTTGCGGGAACCAAGACAGTTACTCATGTCCCTGGGACGCGCCGGACTTCAGTGTTCTGGTGTTTTCATGGTTGTATCTACTGTAGATCCTGGCTTACAGGAGTTGCAGCGGTTTTGGGAGGTTGTGGCGGGCTTGTCCCAATATTATACTGAGTACCTAGCTATGTATAGCTAAGCACTTCCAATCTTGCAGCACTATCTTCTTTGTCGCATTTGCATGTAGGTAGTTCTTCACGAACCGGCTCCGATAATTTTAACATTTTCAATAATCCTGGTCCATCCCAATTCTGATGTCGGAAGGATGGTGTGGGCGATGTCAAGCGAGAACCCTCTTCGTCATATATATCGGTAGAGGTATGTTTATGCAGTAATAAAACAATTAAATCTTCGTAAATAAAGTAACGTTTACTTTCGACAGTGCACAATAAAATTAATCAGCGATTGCGTAACGTGTGAACGTAATTAGGTCCTGTGTCTAATCTATTGGTCAGACGTGGCGGAAACCAAGAAATATTTGGTGAGTTAAGTGTCGTCCGTCGAAAACGCCAATAAAAATTTTTTGGGTCCAGATAAGGTTTCCCTGTCGAATTTTCGAATGAAATATTTTGGTCCAAAGTAACTTTAGGGGTGGAAATTAGTTCGGGGGTTGAGCCCTCGACTGTAAAAAGTGCCGAAATGGTTATTGGGAGCTTAGAGGAGATGGTAAAAACTGAAAACTGCTCCGAAATCGGTTGTTTGGTTTCCAAAATATTTCGAATGTATGGAGAATTTTGTTCGGTATAGGTAGATTCTGAGCAAAGTTAATGTATGGAGAAACTGAAATTGTAGATTTTGAAAATTTTTGTTATCCGATCGGGGCGTGCGATACGTCGGGAGAAGCGTCTCGGCGCGGGCCGTCCAACAGAGCGAAAATCCGGGATCGGTTTCCTGAAAGAATTTAAAGTTTTGAATGAAAAACGAGCTTTTTCACCAAATTTTGGTCAATTGCGAGGATTTTTCGCGAATCGTCTGGAGTTATCGAGTCAAAAACCTATCCAAATCGTAGATTATAAGTTCCTAAACCGTTAATAAAAATTTTGTCGCCCTAGGTCAAATATGAAAAAAGTTAAAAATTTTCGAATGAAATATTTTGGTCCAAAGTAACTTTAGGGGTGGAAATTAGTTCGGGGGTTGAGCCCTCGACTGTAAAAAGTGCCGAAATGGTTATTGGGAGCTTAGAGGAGATGGTAAAAACTGAAAACTGCTCCGAAATCGGTTGTTTGGTTTCCAAAATATTTCCGGTTAGGTTAGGTTAGGTTAGGTTAGGTTGGGGCGTGCCCCAAGTTGTGTTTTTAAACCGGTCCGTGTAACCACGTCCTCGTCGTGCGCCCTGGACCCTGACCTGACCACCGTAACGGAGTGGCAGGCAGGTGACCAAGTGTTCACGGATTTACTTGGGGCGAACAGAGAGGTGACAGATATGTCAGCTGGTTTGCCAGCTAGGGACGCCAAGGGGCGTTTCCTTAAAAAAGGCCCTTTTCAGGGCCAACCCCCGGTGCAGGTTTCTGACGAGTCAGACGCTTCTGACGCGTCAGAAACAAGGCACCTGTTGGACGCAAGTCTCTCGGGCGCGAGCTCGAACTCAAAGGCGGCAGCAGTTAGACCCGCAAAAAGGGATCGCCGCACGGATTCGGGGGAGAGCGGGGAGAGCTCTAGCAACGAGCCTCCCCAAGCAAAGATCCCGTCGGTTGGCCGCACGTCGTTTGGCCTGTCGGACGCCAGGAGGCAGATGCTGGAGCGCGAGGCTCTAGATCTCGCGCAGGACGACGTGCTGGCCTTAAGAGCCGATGATATGGCGCAGGCGCGACAAGTCTGCGCCGAAATCATCGCGGCCTCCGGTGAGAGGTCCGCTACTTCCGAGGACACCACGAGTGTCCTCGAGACGAAGGCCGTGCAGGGCCTCGACGTTGTCTTGGAAGTGCTGCGCAAGTCCAAGAACATCAAGGGGACCTGCACAAAGGCCATTAAGGAGGCCGTGGAATGCGTGCGCACGGCAGTGGAGGGCCTCGCGCGAAGGAGCGTCACGGAGGAGACGCTCCAATTGCAGGCTGACCTCAACAAGATGAGGGCGGAGGTAGCGGTCCTCCGAAGGAATACGGAGGCTCTGACCTCCGAGCTGGAGAGGGTCCGGGCGGCTCCATCCGCTTCGTCGGCCTCGGAGGAGACTCACCTGGAGGCGGTGACACGTAGTGTCATCGACCGGGTGGGCAAGATGCTGGACGCCAGGTTCGCGGGTATTGAGGATCGCCTCATGCCCGCAAGGATCATGCGTCCACCGCTGGCGGCCACATCAAGGCCGTCCTATGTCGCAGCGGCGGCTGGCCCGGCAGCCGGCCCTGCTCCCAAGCCGGCAAGTCGCCCGGCAAAGGCTGCCCGAGCCATGCCGGCCCCGCAGCCCGCAAGGGACGCACGAGCGGCACCTCCTCCTGCCGCCCCTGCCCGCGCTCCGGCGAGCACCGCGCCCACCCCGCGGCGTTCGGCTGGTCCCACCACCTCCTCGGGAGAGGGGTGGACCACGGTTAAGAAGAGGAAGCCGAAGAAGAAGAAAACAAAAAAGTCGGCGGCCGCGAACGCGTCGGGGCCTCCGCGGCGGAAAAAAGCGCCAAAGCTGCGCGCGCCGAAATCAACTGCGGTGGTCTTGACCCTGCAACCGGAGGCCGCCGAGTCGGGGTTGACCTACTCGAGCGTCATAACGAGAGCGCGCGAGCGGGTCAACCTGGAGGAGCTCGGCATCACTGGGGGCTGCCGGTTCAGGACGGCCGCGACTGGCGCTCGGATCATCGAGCTGCCAGGCGCGCAGAGCGGCCCGAAGGCAGACCTGCTTGCGGCTTCCCTGCGGGCGGCACTCGCCGACGACGGCGTCCGTGTCGATCGACCAACGAAGTGCGCAGAACTGCGCATCGTGGGGCTCGACGACTCCGCGTCTGAGGCGGACGTTCGGGCGGCGATTGCCGCTAAGGCAAGCTGCCCTCCGGACCAGGTCCGAGTGGGACGCAAAACAGTCGGGGCCAGGGGTTCTGGCTCCGTCTGGGCAAGCTGCCCGGTGGTGGCGGCCAAGGCCCTTATGGCGGCAGGCCGCCTCCAAGTGGGGTGGAGCTCGGCCCGAGTGCAGGTGCTCGAGCCGCGCCCCATGCGGTGCTACCGCTGCATGGGACAGGGGCACACGGGGCAGCAATGCTCCGCCCATGTCGACTGCAGCGGTTTATGCTTCCGCTGCGGGCAGCCCGGGCATAATGCGGCGTCGTGTTCCGGCGCCCCCACTGCCCGCTCTGCTCGCACGCCAAGTTGCCGGCGGACCACCCCGTGGGTGGCAAGGGGTGCAATGCCCCCAGAAAGCAGCGCGCGGCCGTCAAGCCCTCGGCCGCCGGGACCGCTGCTGTTCCGGAGACGGTGCGACCAGAGGCGTCGCAGGAGGTTATGATTACGGAATAACATGGATCGGGTCCGTAATCGTAACCTTCTTCAGGCGAACCTGAACCACTGCTCCGGTGCGCAGGACTTGCTCCTGCAAACCATGGCGGGGTGGTCGGTCGACGTCGCCGTGGTCGCGGAGCCGTACTTCATCCCCACCCGCCCGAATTGGGTGGGTGACAGTGACGGCTCTGTGGCGATCATAGGTTCCGCGGCCCCGCATTCCCCACCCCTCTCGTTTAAAGAGAGGGGTCCGGGATATGTTGCGGCCGTGTGGGGGAGATCACCTTCATAGGTGTTTACTTCTCCCCCAATCGGAACCTACCGGAGTTCGAGGCCTTCCTCAGCCATTTGGAGGCTTCAATCCGGCGACTAGCTGCGAGGCAGCTGGTCGTGATGGGGGACTTCAATGCCAAGTCAACGGCTTGGGGTTCCCCGGCGACGGACGCCAGGGGTGACGTCCTCTTGGAATGGGCAGCGGCGGTAGGCCTCGGTATCTGCAACCGAGGCTCCGCGAACACGTGCGTGCGCCAGACGGGGGGATCGATAGTCGATTTGACACTGGCCACCCCCGCTGTTGAGGCACGCGTTCGCGACTGGCGGGTGATGCAGGAAGTGGAGACCCTATCGGACCATCTATATATCCGATTTGAGATCTCCACTTCCAGCAGCCACGGGGGGCGGACTCGCCAGTTTAACGGGGACGCCTTCCCCAGGTGGGCGTTATCGCGCCTGGATCGAGAGGTCGCCGAGGAGGCGGCCATCGTCCAGGCGTGGTTTGCGGCGCCGGCGGAGCCGGGGACCCTTGAGGAGGAGGCGGTAGCCCTGCGAGGTGCGATGACGAGCATCTGCGATTCCGCGATGCCCCGCGTCAAGAGTCGTCCTACGAAACCTGCGGTATATTGGTGGTCGCAAGAGCTCGCAGGCCTTAGGCAAGCCTGCGTAGCTGCGCGACGAGCGCACACCAATTACCGCAGGCGGAGAGTGCAGGAGGCGGACGTGGCCCGGGAACTGTACGAGTCCTACCGCGAAGCGCGGAGGACTCTGCAGACGGCAATATCCCGGGCCAAGAAGACGGCGCGTGGGGAGATGCTCGCGCATCTCGATAGGGACCCGTGGGGGCGGCCCTACCACTCCGTGCGGGGCAAAATGCGGGGGCAAGGACCGCCGGTGGTTGAGTCCTTGCAGCCGGCGCTGCTGGAGGGGGTGGTGTCCGCTTTGTTCCCGACCAGAGCGGAACGCGTACCACCCCCGATGGGCCCCGACTCCGACTCCGAGGAAGAGGAGGTACGGGAGGAGGAGGTCCCCCTAGTAACAGAGGGGGAACTTGGGGCCGCCGTACTCCGGATGCGGTCTAAAAAGACCGCTCCGGGACCGGACGGCATCCCAGGGCGAGTGTGGGATCTCGCCCTGGGCCCGCTGGAGGAGCGTCTGAGAGGACTCCTGAGCGCGTGTCTGCGCGCCGGGAGTTTCCCTCAGATTTGGAAGGAGGGCAGGCTTGTCCTCCTTCAGAAGCCGGGGCGCCCGGCAGAGTCTCCCTCTGCCTACCGCCCCATCGTGTTGCTGGATGAGGCGGGTAAGCTTTTTGAGCGCGTACTCGCTGCCCGCATCATCCGGCACCTCGGCGTAGGCGGCCCGGACCTGGCCGCGTGCCAGTTCGGCTTTCGCGGGGGCCTTTCCACCATCGACGCGATCGGCAGTGTAAAGGCCTTCGCGCAGGAGAGCGTGGCCGAGGGCGGAGTTGCGTTGGCGGTGTCTCTTGACATCGCCAATGCGTTCAACACTCTGCCCTTTACGTGTATAGAGGCGGCGCTGCGATACCACCGCGTGCCCCTCTATATACGCCGGGTTATCGGGACGTACCTGCGGGGCAGATGCGTCCTGTATCAGGGCGGGGACGGTGTTGTCCGGCGGAGGGAGGCTCAGTGCGGTGTTCCACAGGGTTCGGTCTTAGGACCGCTCCTGTGGAACATCGGCTACGACTGGGCGCTGAGGGGGAGTCTGCCCCCGGGTGTGCGTGTCGTCTGCTATGCGGACGATACGCTTATTCTAGCGAAGGGGGCAGAATACCGGGAGGCGGCGCGGCTCGCCTCCGCCGGATCCTTGATGGTGGTGGCACGGGTCCGGCGGTTGGGCCTGAAGGTGGCGCTGGAGAAGACCGAGGCCCTGTGCTTCTACGGGCCTCGAAAAAGGCCTCCAGCGGGGGCCACCATTATGGTGGACGGAGCCGCGATCGAGATCGGGTCCAGGATGAAGTATCTTGGACTCGTCCTCGACAGACGGTGGGACTTCCGGGAGCATTTTCGACTGCTCGCCCCGAAACTCATCGGGACGGCAGCCGCTCTCGGAAGTCTCCTGCCGAACGTGGGAGGGCCGAATGTGGGGTGCCGCCGCCTCTATATGGGGGTGGTGCGCTCCATGGCCCTCTACGGTGCCCCCATCTGGGTCGACGCTTTGTCGGCCCAGAACAGGGCCCAGCTGCGCCGCCCGCAGAGGGTCATGGCGCAGCGGGTCATACGGGGGTACCGTACGGTGGGGCACGAGGCGGCCTGCCTCTTGGCCGGGTCTCCACCGTGGGACCTCGAGGCGGAGGTCCTCGCGGTCGTCTACGCGAGGAAGGCGGAGACCAGGGCCCGCGGTCGGGCCGCCCCGTTCGAAGTGGTCGAGCGGTGGCGGCGTGAGGCGCGACGGGCACTCCTCGTGCGGTGGGAGTGGCGCCTCCAGGCGCCCACGGCGGGCGTCAGGCTCGTGGAGGCGGTCCGCCCGCATCTTCGGAAATGGGTGGACCGTAAACGGGGGTGCTCACCTTCCGGCTGGTGCAGGTGCTGACCGGACATGGGTGTTTCGGTCAATACCTGTGCCGCATTGCCGGGAGGGAGCCGACGGCGGTCTGCCACGAGTGTGGCTGCGGCGAAGATACGGCGCAGCACACTCTGGCAGAGTGCCCCCAGTGGGCATCGGAGAGGGCGAGCCTGGTGGCTGTTGTCGGTGCCGACCTCTCGCTGCCTGCCGTAGTTAGTGCTATGGTCGGCGGCCAGAGGTCGTGGGAGGCGATGGTCTCCTTCTGCGACGCAGTCATGTCGCAGAAGGAGGCGTCGGAGCGCGAGAGGGAGGACGATCCCCTCTCGCATCCGACGCGAAGACGGCGAACGGGACGGAGGAGGCGCGGGTATGCCCGCCTCCTTCCTCCTCCCTAGTAGCTAGTGGGGCAGGGGGCGGCCGGTCGGAGCAACCGGTCGCCCACGTCGCAGCGCCCCGAGAGGGGGCGGCATCCGCGGTGTGCGCGGGCGCCGCCCGCAGGAGAAGGAGCCCGGCGTTTCGTTATGCCGGGCTGGCGCAGGGCGGGTCGCGAATGAAGTGCGAAAGAACAGTTCTTGTGGCCCGCCCTCATGCGTGAGTGGCACACCCCGGGGTTTTTAGTGGGTTCGAGCCCCACATAACCCGGCCTCGGCCCCGCGAGGCCGGGTATGCACGGCATTTTCCCCGGGCGAAAAAAAAAAAAAAAAAAAAAAAAAAAAAAAGGTTGGGG